>VUQR01013800.1:0-22716 GCA_015108515.1 Hemichromis elongatus | reverse complement strand
TAGGGTGACCAACCGTCCTCTTTTCCCCGGACATGTCCACTTTTTACGTTCCGTCCAGGGCATCTGGGGGGATTTTGGAGATTGATAAAAATGTCCAGGTTTTATGAACCTACAGGGGACCCATATACGTTACGTCATACCTTAACTTCTGACTGCTTTGTGAGTGGTTATTTTGCGCTCACAGATGGGACCGACGGCGCACCTAGTGATGTTTAAAAGATGCCGAAGCGCAAGTGCACCTTTTCAAATGAACTGCAAAAGAAATTTCCCGCATACCGTCGGTCGGTATAAATGGGAGGCGGAGTGCACCGTGTGCAGAGCTGGCACATACGTTTGTGTGTCTAACAAAGATGCGGGTGATCTTGTTGCTCACATGGACACAGAAAAACATAAAAAGGCTGTGCGAAGCGAAAATTCATCTACTAAGTTAACTGAGTAGTGGTGGAACTGAGTTAACTTAGTTAACTAAGTTAGTTCTACTGAGTAAGTTAGATTTTTTGCACTTGATGACTTTTAAAAGCCTAACTGAAACTTTTTATTTCAAGAGTCATTAACCACGCAGAGAAGGCATCATTTAAATTGTGGAAAAATGTTACATTTTTCTTTATGCAAACAGTTTTATTAAAGTTCTTCATGACGAGTCAAGTGTCCTCTTTTTTGGAAATCAAAATATGGTCACCCTATCAAAAAATGGCAGCATTGCTCAAAGCACTCCAGAGATGCATTAGAAGATGATCTTGAAGTTGAGATTGGTTTAATTTAAATCAACAATAACTCTCTCTTTTCCTCTAGTGCACTCCTGCATTCACACCATGTTTGTCTAACCTGTCATTGGCATCCTCTTTATTTCTCTTCCTACTTGCTACAATGATCAATGTAATGACACTTTTTTCAGGAAACCCGTGTGCTTTAACTTAGTTAGTTCCTTCCTTATGACTCGGTCACACTAGATTGAAATAAAAGGACAACCTTGTTGTGTCTAGGTAAAAGTGCTTTAACTGTATTTTTTTGTAGTGATTATAAATAGTTGCAGCGATCAGCTGGTTGCCCAGAGGTTGAGTGTGTACAACTCTTAAACTCTGAGTGTCCGGTTTTGATTATAAGGTCACCTTGTGAGACACAAATGTCTAAATAATAGTGGTCAGACACATTACAATCAATCAGTCAGCGTCATCTATGCCACATCTGTTTGCAATAGCAGAATTTATTAATCTGGTAGCCAACCGATTGTATTCTGGTTATATTCCAAAACAAAATCTAAGTTCTCAAATGTATTTTTTTTTTTTTATATGTCATTTTGTATCTAAATTGCCATCCTGCAGCAAGTACATCACCCATTATGGAGATATTTGTTTTTCAAATACTCAATGCAAGTTGTTTATGTAGATTTCTGTTTAATGTGAATGTTCTGTGTATGTTGATGGAAACAGATTGTATGTAATTACCAAGTTGACCCCAGTGAATTGCAGACTGCTTGCAGACTGACTGTGTCTCATTGATGTGTCTGCCTTGATGCACTAAGTCACTCTGATGATGCCAGCTGACTGTGAATGATTGAAGACTTGATCCCCATCTTTGAAGCTAACATTTCAAAAGTAACAAGCTAAAACAGTCACAATAATTATCTACCTGAAGGGAGGGACTATGTAATTGGTTCCATTTGTTTGTCTTTCTGTCTGTATGACTGTTTGGTGTCCACAGTTTTTACATTATAATATTCAAATTTTGTCTGATGGTAGTTACCAATAACAGCTGGAATTAATTTTGGTAAAAACTGGGTCAAGGTTAAATTTAATTAAACAATAACTGCTGTTTTGTTACAGGATTACTTTCTTAGATCCCGTACAATCAGAAGGATTGGATATTGGTACTGTTAGCAAATAATGGCAAACAAACACATTTAATGCCAGATGTTTTCTAAAAACTGTTATCTTACTCTTTGCTGCAGGATTAAGAGTTTTTTGGGCACTTTTAAGATTTGTTTGTTTAGAAAAAAAATAGCCTTTATATGGACAAAAAAAAAGTCATGGCATCCTTCCAGCATGGTTCACAAACACATATTATTCCATAAAAAAGTGTTTGATTGATATTTTTTATTTTAATTCCTTTAACTTCTAAACAAAAAGACATGGAAAAGGAAGAAAAAACCCCACAAAACAATACCATACATTTGCATTTTGACGAAAATCTTGTGAGATATACGATAAATAAAGCATGATTGAGTGAGCTAGATTGATTGACAGTGATTTTCAGAGGTGAGGGATCATTAAGGTTTATTCCAGGTCTTGTTTACCTAAGCTGATTATTTTCTGTCTGGAAGATGGTGGTATAAACAAAACTCCAGAGATAGTTCTGTTTATTGATGGCAGCTTGTTCACTTGCTCAATCACTACACCCTCATCGGGATATTAAATATTTAACATATTTGATAAACTGGTCAGCTAGAGAATAAAAAAATAGCTATGTTGGAGCAACCATTTCAAATAAATAAACTGGGCAGCTTTCAAAATCGTAACTTGAAAGAGCAATGGCGCACAAATACTGTATGTAATCGTAATGCTAACTAAACAGAAGCGGTTCAAGTGAAGTGATTCAATTACAGGGTTAATTAACTCTGTGCTCTTGCATCACATCAATGTTTATATGGAACACAAAATTGTTGGGCTTTGTTGGTTTGTGTGCATGTAACTTGGGGCTTCAGGCAAGAAACATGAGATGGAGCTGCCATTTGTTTGTTTCTGTGTGTCACTAATCTTTTATTAATGTTCATATATATTCAAGTACGGGTGGCAGCTCCAGTATTTACTGCACCTCCATGAGATTACTCTCATTAAAGACAAAATGCTGACCTTGGTAAGACACAAATGGATCTTTAAGAGACAGGCTCTTCCATCACAGTGAAATGGAGCGCACCCCATCTCACAATACCGCTATTAAGTTTCATCAAGGCTCATTACATGCTGACTCTGTGTCATCTCCTGTGCACTGTAAAATCCCTCCCTGCAAACATAGAATACCACCATAGGAACTCTGTGTGATCACACTTGTTTGCTGTTGCTGTTACAGAGTGCCTATCACAATAGACACTTAGGGTTTGACCTCTATTAGGCTAATTGCAACTGTGCATAGATTCTTTCTAAGGAGCAGTTTATTAAGAATGAATTCAGACTAATCGGACTATTTGTTAATGTCACAATGCGATAATCGCAAAAGAATCAGGAACTTTAATTTATCATTGATCCTAATCAAATAAAAACTAAAATTGTATCACACTTACTCTCTTATTGATGGCATAACTGAATCCCGTTCTTTGACTGGCACTTTCATAGCACAGCAACATTACAGAAAGAGAAACAGTGAAACTGGAATCGAGGTAGAGGGCATGTGAGACAGACAGACAGGATGGTGGGCAGACGCAGCAGCATGCTTATATGATCTTGACCCAGCAGTCGATAGGGAAGGGCGGTGAAACCTGATTACAGACAGCCCACATCCCAGCCTGCTGATTTCATTTCCCTCATTCTGTTCAGTCGGGTAAAAGACAGAGGTGTGATGTTCTGCACCAGTACACTGCACTGGCTTGATTAAACTTTAAGCTCTTTTTGCTCAGGTGTGATGTTACCCACATCTGTTTTTCTGTCAGGTATTATCTGCATTTCCATTTCACACTAATGAAACAAAAAAAGTGCACTTCTCCTCATTTACTTATTTGGCCCCAAATTAGACTTACTGTCCAAATGCGGTGCGTTTTATGAAACGACATTGAAAATATTCAGCAGCTTAGTGAAAATACTAAAAGGATTGTTCTTAAATACAGCCTGTCACAGCACTCTGTTCGCTTGAATTGAGTTGAAACAGGGGTGATGAAATGAGTAGAAGTCAAATAGTGTCTGAAGGTGGCTGGATGGACATCCAGCGGCTTGATGAGGTTTGAATTAAGGCCGATCACACCTCATCAAGTGCACTTCACACACAAACTGCCTGTGGTGTCACCTCTGGCACTTTTCTCCTCTCCTGCACACACATACAATATTTGTCTAACCTGTCACTGTCATCCTCTTTATTTCTGTCCCTACTTGCTGCAGTGGTCAATGTAATGAGACTTTTTTTTTTTTTCCAGGAAACCTATGTGCTTTAACTTTAGCTCTTTCTTTATGGCTCGGTAAAACTATATTGAAATAAAAGGTCAACCTTCTTGCGACTAGAAAAAGTGGTTTAACTGTATTTTTTGAAATTCAGTTACAAATTGTGATGCAAATAGTCTTCAGCTGGTTGCCCAGAGACTGAGTGTGTACCACCCTTGATCTCTAAGCAGCCATTTTTGATTGTATAGTGTTTGAAAAGGTCACCTTGTGAGAGGGATCCTGTGTCCAAACAATAGTGGTCCAACTTGGACTGACTGTCACATGCAAATGTTTCCATCAATCATTCTGCCTCTTCTATGATGTCTTTCTTTGCACTTGAGGATTTCACTCATTTGGTAGCCAGCTGATCGTATTCTAGTTATATTTCTTTGTAACACCAAAGTTCTCAATAGATATGTCATTTTGTAGTTAAGCTGCCATCCTGCCAACAAGAATACCTGGGTTGACTAAGTATTGGATCTTGACTTTCATTGTTAGTGCACAAGGTCAATATTGACAATTAAAATACATTTCAAGAGACTATATTAGAGTAATATATCATATGAAATGTATTTAGAACATAGTTTTTTCTAGGACATCACACTCCGTGACGTTTTGCAAGATCACATTCTGCATGTATATATCTTAAAGTCTTTCATTTTTCACCTCATTGAAGCCAGATTTCAGCAAGTTTAGCTCCTACCAAATTGTTAAAGACTATAAAATGCATCATTTTATTACATGTCATGCTTGTAACAAAATTGTGAACATGTAACACTTCAAGGTCATAGGTCATAGGCCATAGGGCAGTGTCACACATGTTAGGAAAAGGCTTTAGTTTCCATTGGATCATCTTTAAACTTTAAAGTAATGGTCATTGGGAGACATAAGCATGTTTTTGTTTGAGCTCTTTAAAACATTATTTTCAATACAACATTAAAGGACTTCAAAATGACAAAAAAAAAAAAGATTCATCTACTACACTAGATTTCCATATTAGCAATGCTGTCATCAGGATAAAACATTAATGTTTAATTATAGCCCTTTTTGAGAGTTGCACTCTCTGAGTGGCCCTGCTTTAGTTATTCTATTGTCTCTAATCACTGTTTCCCCCTTATGACTACAGCAATACTGGACATGTTTGTTTTTCTTCCTTTAGAAAGGAGACCACATGACTGTCAGTAGCAGATGACAGACTTTGGTTCCTTAAAAAAGTGTGTTAGGTTTCAGGCTTTTAATTACCTGCTAAAGCTTATACAAACAAAAACATAAGAAGTCCATTAAGCAGGTTTTCAGCACAATAAAGAATAAACCATCTGTGCAATACCTATTTGAAAAAAAATATATAATCTTACGTTATGATGCAATTTAATGTTATCAGCAGTTGTGCTTACTTGTTAAGAGCTATTAATCTAATGAATTAGTAACAATGAAACATTATATGTAAAATTCTTCTCACTTTTTCACTCACTCAATAAAACTTATTTAATCCCTTCTCTCCTCTTGGCCAAATGAAACGCTGTCACTTATGACAGAATATCCTTCAACCATGAATCTAATATCTTTGTGTGTCTCAACAATAAACACTTTTGTTCCATTAAATACAATTTACCAATTTCCCACCACTGGCCTTGTTTGAGCAGTTTTACAGCTCAAAAGAATTTTCAAATAATACTGCCTTACTCCCACAGATCAACAGCTGAATTCATGAGTTTTAAAATGCAGCCTAGCTCATATAAGTCCACTCAAAATATTGCAACATCGCAGCCTTTCTTGATAAGGCCATTTGCAATGTGGCTGCTCTTCGCACACTTTAGAGAGATGCGGACAAACTGACAATAATGAGCATGTTTGCTGACCTCCAGAAAAACCATGCCTTTAAAATAACTAACAACTCACAGTTTTACCTTTTAACAGTACTTTTAAAAAAAAAGTGGGAAAAGTGGGTGCTTTTCAACAAATCATACAAGGTTTTACTTTAAGTGGTGAACAGAAAAAAATTATGTTATTCCCTTTATGTCCATCTTTGCAGACACCTGTGGCTGTCACTCTGTACATGTACTTTAGCCTGATTAATTCAATTCAATTCAATTTTATACATATGGCACCAAATCAATAATACAGAGAAGCCCCAACAATCAGACAACCCCCTATGAGCAAGTACTTTGGCAACAGTGGGAAGGAAAAACTCCCTTTTAACAGGAAGAAACCTCTAGCAGAACCAAGCTCGGGGAGGGGCTGATGATCAGTTGCAGTCTCACATTCAAACATAATACTAAGGTCAGTACTTAATAGGAATAGGTCTGAACAATTTCCAATGTGGGGGCAGCAACCTAAGCAGAGAAGCCCAAACCTCCCTCTCCCTCTAGGAGCTCTACTCTGAACCCCTCCGGATGGCTGAGCTTCTCACCCTATCTCTAAGGAAGGCCCGCCACCCTTACCCTCAAAACTCAGCTCCACCACTTGCATCTGATTAAATCTTATATCTAAAATGGTTCCTTCCAAATGTGTTACACTTTTCTTGTGGAGGAAGTGAGTAGAAAGCGGGCATTGGAAATAAGAGCATTTTAAGAGGCAAGAGCAGTACTCACTCTTTTATCATAAACCTTGTTTACTTGCTTGATTTAGCAGTCACGTTTTGCACAGAAACATTTCTGCTTTTAGTGTGAATCATCAATAAATTCCTCATACCTCTCTGACCTTAGGCGCCAAGTTAGTTTATTTTACAAATCCTGAAGAAACAACAAAGAATTCATGAAAAATACAGGCGAAGTGGCAGAGTGCATCCTTTTACCTCAAACCAGTTAGCAGTGTTTACTTATGTACTGTACTACACACACACACACACACACACACACACACACACACACACACACACACCTATATCTAAAACATTAACTAGATTGCCAAAAATCCTTCAGAGGCAAATCAGTAATTTATTTAAAAAGATGACTGTTTTCCACAGAGTTCCTTTTTTATTTAGCAGATGCATTTCTTCATTTTTTATTCGTAGATGAAATGATCATCATTGTGACCTCTGCGCAGTATCCAAACATATTAGGCTTTACTCCGACTGTATATAAATTGTTTTATTTTTGGTCATTCTCAGAGTCAGCCGTGATCCTCTTATATAAAGCTGGTTCTGTTATTTTGTTACTTCCTGTTATTCTGGGGGAACTTATGTCATGTTTGACTTATCCTGCTAAAAAGATTAAGGCACTGGAGTCGCAACGACTTTTAGACTTGGGAGATACCTTACTTAAAAGGACACTTTGAAACCTATGGAAAACTGTATATAAGAGGGGTTTTTTGTCTCAAAGCTGAGTGGAAGTGCTACCTACTGGCTGCAATTTTGTTGTCTATAATTTTTGTCACTACTTTGACTCCAGCTATATGTACTATAACTGTTACATTTATCCAACAACTGAATCATAGAAGCACTCCTTTTCTTTAGCTCTGCTACCTATTTTCTCTTCACATTTCAGGTGGTCTGCAAAGATTATTCCATTGTAATGCCTCAGGGCTCAGAAAACAGCAAGGGACCTATAAGACGTTGTACTTTTTGTTTGTATAAACAAAAAGTATGTACAATTTTGATACTGTATTGATTTCAGAACCTCAGAAGAAATGGTGTTTGTGGGCTTCTAAACTCGATTCTTAAGGTCTTTGTGCTGTGAAGTGGTACTGGAGTAGTGGAAAGAAATCACTGAATGCTCAATACTGCAATGGCATTTATGTCACGCTGAGTTTTTAATACAATAGGGTAATACTAAATCTATGAATATTATGTAATGAAGGAGACCTAGTTAGCTAGCAGATGCAAATAGTGTATATTGTATACACTGAGCAAGGTACTAAACAACTGCCTTTGTGATAGTGAAGCAGCTTGTCACCTTTTTCTGGGTTAGGGTTAGGGTTAGGGTACATACCCAGTTAGTTGCTTAACTAATTGCAAACTAGTTACTAATTTAAACTTTGCAGGATAGATGTGTGGTACTAGAGAGGAGAGTGTTCAGCTACAGTACGGTGGTCCAGGCTAAAAATATTACAGTAACTAATGGTTAGATTACCCTGACATTTTGAAAAATGATCATAATATAATCCAAAAAATTCAATTTTTCACGATGCATGCCCGAAAACTGCTTCATTTTCATCATTTCAGCTTCTACATTTGAATCATCACATATCACCAAAAATGAAACCTAACAGCTACAGACATTTTAAAGTTGTTTTCTGATCATAAGACAAAAATAAATGCCCTAACACGGTAATTTTGCTCTGTGAAAAAGACATCAAGCATGTTTTCTGCAGCTGTATCAAAGTGCATTAGTCTTAAAAAAAACAAAACAGAAAATGTACTTTGTTTTTGTGTATTTTTTCAGGCAGTCTGGTTGAAAATGGGTTGCTTAAATGCACACTTTGGATTATTACGCAGGGTGAATGGCAGCCACCCCAACGCATCTGTCAGACCAGGAGGCTATTAACGAGGAGAGAACCACACTTTTACCCAGAATATATTAGTATGCTATGTGGGAACACTGTCAGCTTTTGTTCTTAACCATTCACCACCACTGTCCTTAGAAAAATGTTTTTATGTTTCCATGACAGCAAAGATATAGCTGTCTTACATACATCAGTCTTTTCTTCTTAGCTGATGCTAATATGGCCTCACAGATAGTTACAATTACCACGATGAATGCTTAAGTTATCTAACTTGGACTTATGCAACTTGCCACCACGGTACCATGTAATGCATCACTTTCTGTAAATACTCATTGTTAGATGTGCAAAATTGTGTTTCCAAATAAACAGTTCCTTGGATTGGAATAACATTAAATTGTTGATTTTTTTCACAGCATGGGATACCACATTGTTTCTAAACAGCCATAAATAAGCATTCAAATATACAAGCATTTTTTTTCATATACCTTTTTCATCTCTGTGTTCCAGCAAAGATACTCTTTAGCCTGCAGCATACTGTTTGTTGTCTTCTCATAGATTATTGGTGCCATAGTTGCTGAGTTGCATCTCTTTTGTTTTGCATGCTAATTAGTGTGAGCAAGTCCCTGTCCACATCTGGTGTCACTGCTTGTTTCACATCTTGCACAGTCTTATTTTCCAATCACACAGCAGACAGTATCACTGCATCTACTTCAAAAGTTGACTGTTTTCAGTGCCGCTCTGATATAATATGAGCCTGTAGCAAAAAAGCTACACGTTAATTTAGGCTTAAAAGTACGTTCAGTTCCCACGCTGATGTGGTGTTGTGTCTGCTCTGGAATATGGCATGTTTGCGACAAGAGAAGAAAATGTAAAAAAAGAAAAAAAAGAAAATTGCATCCTAAAGACCAAGCAGCACTTTGGAAAAAAGTGTCAGAATTAATGGAAGATGATATGTAGTGCTTTTTCTAGTCTAGTTGCTGACCACTTAAAGCGCTAATTTTTATTAAACCTTATCATTCTGCTCTCTATACACTTTGCCTTAGGGGTGGCTGTAGCTCAGGTGGTAGAATGAGTCACCTACTAACCGGAAGGTTGGTGGTTTGATTCCAGTCTGCATGCCAAATAACCTTGGGCACGATACTAACCCCAGGTTGCTCTCCAGATGTGTATGTATCAATGTTAGTTAGGTAGCAATAAAAACTTAGAAAAGTGATTGGGTGAACAAACAAGTTGTATATAGCGCTTTGAGTGGAATACAGTAGAAAAGCACAATATAAGAACCAGTCCATTTATCTACCTCACATTCACAGTCCATTTAGAATCACCAATTCACCTTTTTAAATTTAAGGAGTGTAAGGGAGCCTATATTTGTTAATTTAACACCATCGCAATTCTAACTTAAAGAATAAAGCTAAAACTATGTGAAACCTCCAAGGATTTGTGATTATAGTCCTCTCTCCTACCGCGTTAACAATGGGGTAGTAATATTGTTTCTGTTAATTGAATCAGTTTGATTATTATTTTTATCAGTTTATTTTCCTGGCTATAATTAGACTTTATTTAGGATATTTTGTAATTGTCCAGTCATGGAGACCACACAAATCACATAATTATACAGTTAAACAGTATAATACAGGTAGTATAAATTTTCGGACAAAAATGCAATTTTTGGGTATTTTGTCTCTATGAATCACTATAATGATTTTAAATTTATACATTCAATATGTGATTAAAGTGCAGACTTTCAGCACTGGTTAAAGAGGTATATCAAAATTATTGCCATAGTCCTCCCATTTTGATTTTTTGCCATAGAGCTAGCCTAATGACATACTGTTCTCTGCTTGTTGCTGGATATATCTTGAGCTATAAAGACTATCAGACTAATCCCATGCTTCAGTACATGCTGCCTCTTTATATTTTACTTTCATTTTATTTTTATGAGTTAAGTTTGATTCACTCTGGTTTTGTACATTAATATAAAGGGAATAGAATAATAAATCAGCTGTGTAGAGCTGTCAGTGTGTAGGTATGGGTGAAAGCCTCAAAGCCATAGCCAAACAGGTAAGCAGGTGCAGTGAAATGACATGAATTGTGAAAATGATGACTATGACAAAAGCTTACAGATTGACTGTCAGCTTTGCAGACAGGTGAGGGTCCGGATATGGGAAAGCAAATGAACAAAACAAACACGAACATGAACATGTCCATAACAAGTCCAAAGTACAAAGACAACATGGCACACTCGATCAACGGGCAGGGAGCAGGTGGAGACAGCTGGTTAGTAATGATTACTGAGGGATCTATTAGGGAGTCAGAAAACACACCATGCTGCTGAAATGAGTAATGAAAACTAGCAGTGCAGGAGCACTGAGGTGCACTGCAAAGCTCTAAGACTGAAGGCAAGGCGAGCAGGAGACCTCGAGCAGGCGGCCTAGGGACTGGAGAGCAGCAGAGCAGGAGACGTTGGGCCTCAGGCAGAACTAGTCTAAAGGGCAGCCAGGAGATCTCAGGTACAGCTGCTTCAGAAGACGACCAGAAGATTTTTCAAGAGGACCACACCAAAGGAAGACCAGCAGGACAATACTGTGATATAATGAACTTTTTATCCAATAAAAATATTTTATTATTATTACTAAGAATTCTTTTTAAAAAGAAATTCATGCGGAAATTTTAATGTTATTGACAAAGGATGTTTTCTTGTCCATTGGACTAGAAATATAGTTATAATCCACACATGATTTCTATAGAAAAGACCCTTATCTTTCTAGCTAGCTAATTAATATTATACTGTTACCATAAATTGTCAGATATTATCAACTACAATAAATGCAGAGGAAGATGATCAACAGTCCATATGATAAAGAACTCACGGGCAGATGTGACAAGGATAAATTGCTGCTAAGGAATGAGCCAGGCTGCTGAGATTCTGAACAGTCACTAGGATTGATGTAGTGACACAGTATTATTTTTAAAAAATTCATCCTATGTAGGTTCAGACAAAGCCCAGGGTCAGTGCTTTCACTCTTAACTACACTCTAAACCTCACAATGCTGTTTAAAGAATTTAAAGTCTTTGATGAAGACTGAAATTCTCTCTGCATTTTTGTAGATTCATATGCAATGCAACACATCTATCTATCTATCTATCTATCTATCTATCTATCTATCTATCTATCTATCTATCTATCTATCATGCATGTTAGACAATGTGTTAGAAAGCTTAGGACCCCTTAGTGACTCAAAGAAAGGGAAAAAAGTCTTTCTCCCAACGATGATAGGGGAGGCAGTCTATAACTGCAATTACTGGACCAAGGAGAGCATATTTTCCATCTCGATGCTGAAAGAACACTTCTAGAAGCAACATTTCAGGATTATAGACACATTATGGGCTTAGACTCTCTGCTGGCTAAAACCTTTTTCAAATTCATACACATGGCAAACCAACCAAAGGTAGATGGAGCCATGTGAGCGTAACTGATGTGAGCCCAAACAGCTATAAGGGGCGCACTCTAGCATAGAACCAAATTCCCCGTTTGTCACAATCATCCTATAGTCTATAAACAATATTGCAGGCAAAAAAAAAAAAAAAATGTCTTGACACACCTGAGTTGTTTTTAGTAAGGAAATGAGTAGTTTGAAAGTCTAAACCCCAAAAGGAGCATTCTCTGACTTAGGGCTCTTCATTGCATGTGTATACTGTAGGTGTTGGCGCTCAGATATGCATGAGGCAGGAGAAAACATGAGAACATACAGAGAACACAGAGTAAATATAAACAGCAGAGGTCGGTACAGTGGGGACAGAGGCAAATACATTTCAGTGGTGGCACCTTCATACATTTATTTTGAAAATTTCGACTGCTTCTTTTATGGTCTGCTTTCCCGCTGAGCGCCTTGCCGAACACTTACAAAAAACATGAAGATAACAGAAAAAATACATAACTCAAAGAGATCTGCAGACTGCAGGGCATTGCTTTAGCTGAGAAGACAATATATTCACCTTTTTGTATGGGGTGTCCTGGCTGAAGGTTTACTCTCAGTACAGAGTAAACAGTACTGTCAATTGTTTGCTCTTGAAATTAATGGAAGATTTTACTATGAACATCAAATGCTACACTACCATGTAAATACAATATTAGCAGCAGACTCTATCTGTGTCTTCTGCAAATCGATTTGGTGGCTAAAAGTGCCTTCTGATTTACACTGTAAGGCCTCATGTGACTGATTATACCAAATCTCACAGTATATAACAGCCTTAAGGCTCCTTGTACTTGAGTCAATTAAGGTCCACATGCGGAGACAGTGTAGTTTCAAAGTGTCAACCATATGTAAGAGGGCAAATGTCTCCCACCTGCTAAGCAGCAACAAGCTTGTAATATAATTTCTACCATGATGAAAAGTCCCACAGCAGTGACAACATCAGTAGGGAACAATTAGCTACACTGTTGTGGTATCTGTGCCAAACAGAAACTACTGGGCTGCTTATTGTGCTGAAATAGGATGCTGAAGTATTATCGAGTGCTTCACAGTGTTTTGGGGGTCCTAATCAAGTGCAAATCTTTCAGAGTTTGGGGGTGAGACTGCCCTTCACTGTGACTAACTGAGCTGTGAAGGCTGACTACGTAAACAGCTCGCTTTTGGACTCACTATCTGTATTCTTTCTGAACCAGTTCTTCATCTGCACATTTGTAAGACATCACTTCATCAGACAGTCACATTCGTCCAAAATAGGCAGCATTTGAAGGTAATAACAAAACAAGACTCTTTTACGAAGCGTTCAAATATTTGGCAAAGAAAATTCTTTAAGTGTGCCACAAGAATAATTTCTTTGTTTTAAAATGTAAAGCTGTCTCTTCGTGCTAATGTGAGTGCTGTCAAGGTGGGTTGCTGTTCATATAAAATTTGCTGATGATGATTCATTTTGTTCCAATTATGTCCCTTATGTTCCAATAAATGTGGGCATTCTTCACCTAACTGATGATTTCAGTGTACCGAATGCTGCCCATCGCTGTAATTAGACTCTACAATTTAGACCTCGTGTCAAAGAAATTAATTATTTTCTTAACAATCAAAAGCACAAACCTAGTGCAGAGCGGCACAGTCTTGAACAAAAGGTTGAGGCATACTTCTGAGAAAACTGTTATTCTTTGAAAAGTTTCTATGCTCAAATTTACAAGTATGAATATGTAGCTGTAAAACATTAAGATACAAGGGCAATTCTGATCTGCGGAGTTATTCTTCATTTTTGGTTATGGCTGCAAGGTGAGGTAGGGATTAAACCAGACATCTGCAGTGGTGATGGACAGGTTGGCAGATGAGGTCAGGGAGGAATCTCTATGGAGTATTATGTTTGCATATGACATTAAGATCTTTAGGGAGAGTTGGAAGCAGGTGGGAGAGAGCCTGGAGAGATGTAGGTACACCTTGGAAAGAGGAGAAATGAAAGTGAGTAGAAGCAAGACAAAACATATGTGTGAATGAGAGGGAGACAGGTATAACAGTGAAGCTGCAAGGAGCAGAGATGGTAAAGGTGGATGAGCTTCCTGGGGTCAGCCATCCAAAGCAACTCAGAAGAGATAAGCACAAGTGAGGTGAAGATGAGAGCAAAGAGAAAGAGTGAAATGGGTGGAGACAAGTGTCAGGGGTTATTTGTGACAAAAGGATAGCAGCAAGAGTGGAAGCGAAGGTTTACAAGTTGGCAGGGAGACCAGCTACAATGTGTGGTTTGGAGTATGTGTTCAAATGCAAATGTAATACAAAAAAACAAATCACCTGATGTAGCAGTTTGACCTTGTTGCACAGGTGGAACCAGGTGAAAAAGTAAAAGTAAAAATGTCATAACTAAAAAGCAACAGTTTAAATCGATCAATATATGATAGTCATGGGTCAGTGTTACTCAATATTGTTTGTGGTCAGTTGCTGAAGACCTGGAATAAACAAACTACTGGCTTTGTGTAGGGTTATTTGATGTGGGAGAGGATGGATCAACAGGAGTAAAGGTGAGGACAAGAACAAAGCCATTAAATATTCATTGTTCTTCCTATACCTCCACAGAGCTGCATTTATAAATACACCAGGCTGCCACTGACAGACTCCAAAAAGATTTGCTAATTTTCTTGCCAAGAGAGAATAATAATGAATGAAATAAAGATGATCATAAAATAGAGAGAGAGATAAAAAAAAAATCAGGAAAAGGAAAGGAAGGGCAAAACTTGTCAATAAGCAATTAATTCTATTTGTCAGCTTCGGTTTTGTTGAATGCAAAATGAATCACAGCTGCAGCGCCTTGATCAAGTTTCTAGCAGATAACCTCTGAAATATCTCTTTGTTACTCTTGTCAAAGTTTAGATGTTGCTTTTTTTGTCAAAGAATTGTAAAATACCAACCAGACGATAAAGAATTCAGCCAAGTAATTTAGGACAAAAGATCAAAATTACATTTATTTTAATCTCCGATACGATGTAAAAGCCAGAAATGAAATAAAGTGCATTAAGGAAAATTTGATTTAAATAGGGCACGAAAATAACTGCAGGGTCTTGCCATGGTCGCCTTGCTCCTTCTTTTTCTATTTGCCAACTAATTTCAAAGCAGAAAACAAACTCTAGCCACTGCAAATTCTGACACCACTTCATCATATTCGTAGAATGAAATGTCATTTAATGCTTTCACACTTTTTAATGCTTCTTTGGACTTTATTTCCACCCGGTAAAGCTCAGGCATGCCTAACAGAGGTTACATTTCAATCTGCCGGCTATATACAAGAAATCCAAAACACTTTTATAACGAGCTGCATTTAAATTGTGATTATATGAGTTAACTTTAGCATTTAAATCAGATTGTCTTTACTCTGAAAAACTGGCCTTGCGTGCCCTCCTCGATAAATTATTAATTTCTTTCTTTCTTTTGTTTTTTTTGCTTCAAGTGACACACAATAGAAAGAAAAGAGTTTATCATTTACTTCTCATTGTGTGTATAAAGTGAATACAGCAATAACGGTGCCGGCTTATCACAGGCTTATTTTACACTTGTAGCTTAAAAGGAAGGTTATGCATTCAGTAATAAATGGAGGCAAGACTCTGAAAAATAAAATGAATAAAAGTTTATTGTAGTTAATGTCAGTTCTTTAGATGAAATAATGAAAAACATGTCAGTCAAAGCACAGAAATTCTTCCCTAGCAGTGCTTGAAATAGTAGCTTTTCAGACTTCTGCAGCTACTTGAGGAGAATTGAATTTTGTTTGTGCTTAAAGTATTAGAAAACCAAATATGGCCGACCTCATATTTTCTATTGCATGTAATGTCCATCAAAACTTTTTACCGTTGGTCTCTGTGCACTACCAGATTCACAGAGAATGTATTATGTCAATTGCATTATCTGATTTCCAACTTAAATGCTGACTTTAGTTTGGTCCCATGTAGCACCATGCTTCATTTTCAATAGTGCAAACCACAAAATACTAAATATCGCAGTACCTGTTTGTGTGTGTGTGGGTGTGTGTGTGGTTGCAGTGGGGTGGGTGGGTGTACCTAGTGTAGCTATCTGCACCAAGAAACAAGGTGTCACATCTGATCAGGAAGCATATCACTCATGTTTCCCAGATTTAATTAGTAAAGCCTGGGCAAAGCTGCCCTTGGGAAGCCAGTTTTCCTTTTTCTTAATTGGTGCATTAATTAGATCAGAAAAGCACATTGTGTTTGCCCACTTCAAAGCTGACACTGTTGAAGCATCTTGTGATTGTAGGTATGTCTCTGCATATAAATATGAAGACAAAGAGTGAGAGAAATTATATCTTCAAGGGGGTTAAGAGGACGGCGATGCCGAGGTCTAATCCACATGTTCCCAACCAGCTACAGGTGACTCGTTCAAATTATGCGTGAGCCACTCTGAGCCCATTTCCTCGTATCTGTTCTGTACTTTAGTAAGCCATTACAAAGGCAAACCAACCGTATTTTATCATTCTATTCCATTTGAGTTGTTCAGCATTCGCAGATCAACACGTTTGCCATATCTAATCATTCTCCAAAAACTCAAACAGAATACTGAAAAGGGGATTATGGTCCGTGAATCCACAGAGATAACAGTTCGTTCTTACTTGGAGCCAGATGATAAAAAAAAAAAAAACCCACAAAAGCGCCAGGTAAAACCAGCTGGTTGCACACCCACTATCATGCTGCACAGTGACAACAAAAATGTCTATTTACCTTTTAACAGGTGAGTTTAATTTCCCACGTAAAAACTCCAGCGCAGGGTTTTGCTATGAAAAGAGGTTTTGTGATTCAGCCAGAGTGCCTTCTCTAGTGATGTATAATAACGCTATAATAGCCTGCAAGCATCAAAACAAACGACTGGCCCTCGTTTTTCTTATTAGAAATTGTAACTTCACCGGCTGCTCAGTCATAACACAGACAGGCTATATATAGTGCACTTTTTTCAGGTGATATGAAAGCACAAGTGGATTTTCATAATGTAATCATGTTTGTTATCTCTTCTGCCTACTTGACTTTATTGTAATGCCTCTTTCCTCTGTCTTCACTTCCCCCGTATTAAATATGGGGAAAATGGAAGCTTAAGATATGCCTCAGTGCTCTCACAGCCTTATCACTCATCCTAGAGCAAATTAAGCTCATTATAATCCATTAGTGTGTGTTTTAGGGTTCCCTGTAGGCACAAGGAAAGCATCTCTCATCTCAAACCTCTGTGAGAGTCTGGTAGCCCTCAGAAATTTTAAAAAGGCTGATATTTTCTGAAATTGTTGCTGAAGCTATAGGATCAGCTTGTGCTACACTGCAAAAAGCATCAGCTACTGAGAAGAGTTACAAGCATGGGGTTTAGTGTATTGTATATAAATGGTTTCTGGGGTTTAGGAAGTGTAACTTTACAGTTTTGCACCCACATAGTTCTTCTGTGGACATACACACATAGGAAAGTTGCCTCTCTGATGTGTTGCGGACTGACGTGTAAAGCATGAGCTTTTAGCTGTCCTTTTCACATACCCTTATAATTGACTCAATTAGCAATCCACACTGTCCCAATTCTCAAACTCAGGGACTTGTGGGAAATATGTTCAAGTTATTCCATCTAAACCTTCGCCCGCCTACAAAGGCAGACTCCTTGAAAACTGCCAAGAAATTAGTCCCAGTGCTGCGATCAAGCTACAGCTCAGCTGGAGAGAATAAGTGTAGATCCAACAGTCTTGTCATGTTCTATCTTATACTCCTCTATCCTCTTCTTCTCACACTTCTCTCACTCATTTTAAAGTGCGCCGTGCCTTCAGCTGTCTAATGCAATGCCTCATTATCAAGTGCACCCCCTCTCTATTGCCACTGTCAATGTATTCATCTCACAGCAGGCTCTGTCCTCCTGTTATCAGGGCAAAACAATGGGCGAAATATGGCTCAGACTGGGAATACTGCTGTATATGTCAGTGTAAAACACAACCCGTGGTAAAAATATTCAATGACTAAAAAGTGCATTGTTTCAGCACCATGGATAGAGACACAACGTCTTGGATAGACACAAGGAGAAACACAGGCAAAGATCAGAGAATGAAGCAAAAAGTTGCCTGATTACTGTATTGTAGTGTGTAGCCAAATTTTAATGTCCACCGTCTGTCTGATTTCCTTTATTCTCTGTTTTATGTACTTTGTTTAGCTCTACTTGTGCACTCTATAATCGCTCCTTCTTGCTCCCTATCAGACTTTCTCCTTTGCTCCCAGAGGACATGAGTCATGATTTGTACGGCCACTAGAAGTCTGAACGCTGCTTGAATATGTACAAGTGCTATTTTGGGACTTTTGCTAAAAAGGTCACATTTTCCACAAGGATTAGTCTTGTTTGTTTAAACATGACATATTGTGCACTTTACCATATCTTTAATTTTATCCTGGGGATCAACTGGGCATTGCTTTAATTGATAATAGGCCATTTTACTTACAGTCTCTTCAAGGCATTCCTCCCGAAGAGTCCACTCTGGTTTTGAATGGCCAGCTTCTGGAAGCAAAAGGAAAGGCAGACAGCTTTATAGCTTTATTGAAGATTTTATTTTTTTCATTCTTTACTCAAAATGTCAACACTCTAAATACATTCATATGAATTCCCCAAACTTGTTTACCAGCGCTGTCAGGACTTACTGTGGCACACGAGTTGTTTGTTCACAGCTCTGTTATAGAGGCAAGCGCAACCAATTTCTTTAACTTGTGAACAAGCTGTTGATACAGTGACTGAGTCCATTAGTTTAGTAATCTCTTTCTTCATGCTGTCCCTGGAAGTGGATTAAAATGCAACTCTGACTTGTGAACATATATCGTTTTTAAAGTTGTTGGTATTTATATACAGCAAATTAGTTTTAATTGGCCCACAGACTTTCTTCCATGCTAAAAAAGAAAAAGAAAAAAAGAATTCAGTTTCTTTTGGTCAAGTTTATATCACATTAACAGTAACAACATCACAGATATGAGACAAAAATAGGGTAGCACGACAGTGTTTTAAAATCTAACAGCACTAACATTTTTCAGTCAAACTGATATGATGTAATACCTTCAGAGAACCACAGTCCTAGCGTCAAGATGTTGAGATTAAAAAATATTTACTTCATAAATGAATACAGTTGTAGGCCCTTTAGACCATTCATGTAACTAACCACCATATTACACTGCCTGTGACTGTTTGTGTTCTATCTTTTGCATAGAGAACCAATCACTGTATGTCTCTACAGCTCTTTTCTGCAGAGAAAAATTGAAAGTACAGTATTCATCCAGAGCTATGTTTGTACGCAGTGTCTACAAACACTACATACATACAGTGACTCATAAGTTAATTTATCTAAAACCTGACCAAAACACACACACACACACGCACACACACACAAGACAATATGGCATTTCGATGATTTGCTTGCATCACCAATCAGATTTATCATGCATTTGCTTGAGATACATTTAAGACAATGGTAGCAGAAAATGATTAAAACACATTTGCTTCCTTCATCTTTTAATGGATTGCATAATAAGTCTTCTTTTAACATTGCTCCTTTCCAAAAAAATCAATAGTCATTTCATGATTCATGTCTGGTCATATCAAAGCAAGCCAGCGTGTCTTGCATGGCTGGCTTTGTAGCAATGCTCCTGAATGAGAAAAAGCTTAAATCAAAGCTTATAAACATGCATCAACACATTGCTCCTTATCTTTCAACGGGGAATAGCTTAAGCCTCAGATGAAACATTGCCCATGTGCATAGGGATCTGGGAGCAACATGATGTAAGTGCACAGTCACAGTCCTTTACGACTTGATGTCACTCATCTTGGTTTTTATAGTTGAATTATATAGTTTAAAGAACTTGGTTTATTTTTTATTCAGCGGTCTCAGTAACACGCCATGGGCAATGTTTTCAAAAAGTAATAAACTCTCTTATCATACTCATGTACCAGCTTGTTTATCACTCACATTTAGTTGCTACAAACAGCCTGTTTTCTGACCTGGTTTAACTTTAGCAATATTCTCATTAGGTTGTGCTTGTTTCATAGAGTCACAACGCAACATATTACGGTGTCTCGAGTGGGATATTTAGGTTAACGCACTTTTGTGGTGCTTGAATTTCAACAGATTGCAACAAATCAAAGACAAATTTATTGAAATTGTTTTGAGAATTGCGGCACTTGTGTTTGATTTTCACACTCCTTTGCTTTATTTGCTTGTTCAACCTAAACACCTTTACATTAAAGATGACATCTTACAACACATTAATGCCAGAATATGGTACAGCAGACATAATATGGCTAATAAATGGATGCTAAAAACCTGACAGTGCAAGCTAGGATGATGTCCTTCCTATCACCATCTGCACTCACACTGCATTCCTTAGAAGTGCTGGGGTCAGAATTAAAATGAAAGTCTAGCACATTAGTCATTATTTCTTTTGACCTGTAGAAGGTAATTTGTTACACACCTTCTTACATTACTTTTGCGTTGCTGAGATGCATTGTCACATAATTGAAGCATTAATTACAACATAAGCTTGAACTGTTCGTCAATGCTTTTGTTTAAAACCAAATTTTGACTGCTTGGCTGGGATAGGCGGTTAGGGGTTTGTTCTTAATTGCTTTGTGTTAGCATTCTCTTTTAGCAGTCACTTCCAAAGACAACAGATAGATTTTCCTGCCCTGCAAATTTAAAAATGCTGATTTACATGTTAACCGAAACATCCCCGGTCGATTCACATGATGTTTACGTTATTCTCACTGACCTCTATTTAACTCAGCATTTATTTAATAATATTCCAACAGTCTTGTAAAGCATATGAGCCACATCTCTATGGTAAACATTACTGCATTAAAATGCATCAGAACATCTATAGCTGTGATTCTAACCCTCTGGGAACCCGTTACCATATCATTTGTTATACTTTTGCCTTACAACGCATGTCCTAAGCTATGCTATGTGAGAGACAGACTATACTGTGTGCTGCTCGCACTGTTCTTAACAGTGTTGCATATGAATTACATAATATTCTGGCAGAGCCACCATCAGAGTTCAAATCTCTCATAAAGCTGGGCAGTCTGGAAAATTTTCCATCATTGTTAAAATTCCATTAGTGACAAACTATTCTGACCTATGGTCTGTATCGCTGATTCTCAAATGCTATAGAGCGGTACTTTTCTCATTATCATACACAAATAGAAGTCAGCTGCTTTATTCATCCTGCAGATAATTGAAGAACTCATGTGACACGAGTTTAGTGCAGTCTGGTACAATGCATTACTTTGGAATATGTAGCACATCCATTGTTTATAGTAGCTTATAAAATAACATCTTGTTTTCCTTCTATAAATAATATTTTTTATTATTACAAATGTATGGATTCACAGGGATGCAATGGAGATGACACTGCTATTTTTTATATAATACAGAATAATTGGAGCTATATTATTAGCTAAATTATTAATAATTATGATATTATCCTCCCTGCCCCTGGCCAAGGTATCGGCCATGGAGGGTGAAGTGTACACAGTCCACACTCAGTGATCTGATGGCAACCACAACTAGCTAAGGAAAAATGTGTATTCAAGTGGTTGAGGAAAGTTAAAAGTGGTTGCAAAGAGGTATATGATGCTGTGCCAAATCTCTTGCAACTACTTTGGTCACTAGCAGATTGGCGCCCCCCCGGTCTGTAGGCAGGTAAGTAGGTTGCTTTGTTGATCCCAAGGATATTGTTGTTTTACAGCAGCAAGATAAAGAATAAACAATGATACAGTCTACAACATGTACAAAGGAAAAAGTATGAAATGTAACTCCTAAATGAATAAAACTTTAGAAAACTCTTAAATGAGAGTCACCTATGAAGTAGAGGTCATGCCCTTTAAAATTTGTTGGCTTGTTTACAGACAACTCAACTTTATGTGTAAGACAGAATTCCCAAAATATCACCTTAAATATAAATATTTCAAGTGAGAGCAGTGAGACGACGATTTTCCCTCCTTTTATGAATTATATTAACATTACAGTCAGATGGGTTTTCAGAAAGTTGTCAGCTTTGTCATCAGGGAATCAGGACAGCAGATCTTAGTTATTGTATACTGTAGTTCAAAGCTGTCAGCAGGTGCTCTGATTTCCATCACTTGACTGTTGCAACAACTTGTTTTCTTTCCATCAGGTGATTATATTTTTCTTTTCTTTCACCAGTGGTAGTAAAGGTCTTACTAAATAACAGGTATGAACGACGTTTCGGGAGGCAGAAACAATGGGGGAAGTTGACTGCAGGTTTTTAATGAGGTTCCATTAGCCAAATAATTGCATCAGGAATGCTCGTAATGAACTCTAATTACTTGTGGAGGTCTAAATGAGAAAATCAGTGGCGGGCAGTGGTGGGTAAGGGGGAGTTCAGGCATGCTGCAGGTGAGGCTCCTTGGGGAAATTTGCATGACAAATGACTCAAGTGTCATGTTCGCTTATCCATGTTCAGGAAAATGCACAACCAGCCATGTACCATTGTTTTATGCTTTTTATTCCTTTTCTTCTTTTATCCACAGTGTTTTCTGCTTTTTTACTCCTTTTTTTGTTAGACAGCATGTGTTTGTCAAAGTAATTTATGCAATTCTTCAGTTTGCAGTACAACCACACACACACACACACACACACACACGCACACACCAAAAAG
>VUQR01013796.1:0-13132 GCA_015108515.1 Hemichromis elongatus | reverse complement strand
TCCCCCCAAAATTTTCTTTTTTTTTTTCCCCCCCCCCCCCCCCTCCCATTTGTTTAACTTTTATCATCTTTGTCTGTCTTGTTGTCAGAAGTTTTGTTGTGAATGGAAATAATAATGGGATTTCTGAAAGTTTGAAATAAAAATGCTGTTTTACAAAGTGTCATCTAGCCTGTGAGTCTGGTTAAATGCCTTTCAACAGGTTCATATTATATTTATTCAGTCACCTTACAAGCATGATGAAAAATATATCAACAGAATTTTAAATATTAAGTTGATATGAAATGATTTCTGTGCGTCTTGCAGTGATCCTGACCTATATGAAGTGTATCAGTGAATCAGCCAGGCAAAAATGTCTTCCTGAGGTCAGTGAATGGCCACGAGTTAAAGTAACCACGTATGATAGTCATGCTTTGTAAAAGGTTTAAGATATGAAACGTAGAGCGGTATAATGATCTCGTGGACGTATTGGATGGAAGGCAACAGTAACTCTAACGATTTGCTAGAACCAAGGTGTGCAGAAGACCACACCAGGTGCCACTCCTGTCAGCTGAGAACAGGAAACTAAGGATACAGTTTACACCAAAATAGCACAATGGAAAATTTTAAAAATGTTGCCTGGTCTGGCGAGTCTTTATTTCTGCTGCCACATCCAGTTTTGTATCAGCGATTTAGACTGCTGCTGGTGTAACAATGTCACACGCTTGGGAACAAAGCGTTGTTTCAACACCACAGCCTACGTAGGTAGTGTTGCTGATCCATTTATGACTACAGTTCACTTTCAGACTGCAGGATTACTTGTGATAGCTAGGCTTTTCAAAAGTAGAACGGGAGGCAGAGCCTTCAGCTATGAGGCCATATTACTATGAAACCAGCTCCCAGTTTGGAACCATTTAACCATTAGATCTTATTAAACTCTGCCTCTCTCAGCTATAGTTTTCTTTTTGTCTTGTATCCCTTCCCCCACACTCAACTCGTTGCAGCAGGTGGCTGCCCCTCCTTAACCCTTTTTTTCTGCCAGAGGTTTCTTCCTGTTAAAAAGTAGTATTTTCTTCCCACTGTCGCCAAGTGCTTGTTCACAAGGAGTTGTGTGTTATTTGGGGTTTGTTTGTATTATTTTAGGGCTTTTAATGTGCCTTGAGGTTGCCGTCGTTGCAAATTGGTCTAAATAAAGTCAAGTCAAAGTAAACTTTTTGTCATCTCTGCTATATCCAGTGCAGCATACAGAGAGACGAGACGTTTTTAATTTACAAATTAAAGTGTACATATCTTCTGTATAGGGTCACCAAGCTCAAAAAATTATTCTTAGACATGAGAAAAGGTTCACTTTATACAAATGGTCTCCACAGTCATCATATCTCAGTCCAATAGAGCACCTTTGGGATGTGGTTAAACAGGAGATCCACATCATGGATGTGCAGTCATCAAATCTGCAGTAACTGTGTGATGCTATCATGTCAACCTGGACCAAACTCTCAGGAATGTTTCCAGCACCTTGTTGAATCTACGTAATGAAGAATAAAGGAAATGTGGTTCCTAGCAAGTATTAGCAAGGTGTACCTAATAACTAAATCATCCAGTTAGTGCATGTGTAAGCTTGTTCATCATCAGAAAATGAACCATTTTACACTTTTGGTTGTCACAAGAAGAAAAGTACAAATTACTGGGACAAGTCACAGAATGTCCACCAGAAACACTGTGCAGTCGTTCGTCATCAGATTCTTTTTAACATCAGTAAGTTAGTTTACCAAGTCAACAAACCACTCTGAACAATGTCTCCTCTTCACATCTTTATTTTTTCCCAAACATTTTGTAATTAAAACCAGTTTTGACAATTTTTTAATACAAACTGCCAGAATAACTGTCAGCATTAATGTGATGATTTACAGAGGAAACTTCTCTACTGTATAATAATCAATGGAACTGCTGCTACCTTCGGCATAGTGAAAAACATATAGAAACTGAACGGACACTTATTTCATATCACAAAATCCACACAATGTAATAATAACACAGATAAAAGAAGTCCATTTATGCTCACAACTGTGGTGAGGACTGCAATACTGGCTTGACGGACATCGACTGTAAAGTTTCACCATCTGACTGGATTATATTTCATGATACTGACATGATGTGCAGGACAACACGTTTTTCTTGTAAATTCTTCAAACAACAGATGGCACTGGAAAAATATGTAAAAAAAAAAAACAAACAAAAAAACTGAACGGTAACATGGTTTACAGATCCTAATGGCATGCGTTCACATACACACATGCTCACAGTCACATCTCAGACAGATCCAGCAGTCCTGTCCAAATCGCACACAACTATGGAGAGGGTAAATATCAGTTACAAAGGTAATATACAGTTACAATGTTGACATATCAAAGAAAGAAGATGGCAAAAAAGAGAGTAAAAAATATATAAATGTATAGGATACAAAGTGAGGATATTGTTGCAGATATTAAGGACACGATTCTCCATTGTCAGCTGTTTAAGGTGCTCCCTTGTGTTTTTACAGCGTCAGCATTTCTTACATCTTTAAAGCGAAATGCACCAAGCTGCTAAAAAATTCCTCCTCACTCACCGAGAAACCACAACGAAACTCACTGAATAAATGTGAGATAAACATGATTAGAAAAAAACATTTTGGCTTAGCAGTTTACACAAAGTCCAAATCGGAATAAACGCTTGCGTGGTTGCTAACGGTATTGCTCCCAGGCTTTCTTTTCACACAGAATTACATTCCTCACAAAAACCACAGCCTGGATGCTTCAAGTTCATTTGCAATTGCAAAACATAAAGCGCCACAGTCGCGTTTTTCTCTAAGTGCTGTTGAAATGTGGGAGGGATTAACCTCCTGTAACAAAAAGAGACCTTTTCAGGACCTCACGCTGTCATTTCAAATAGTTCCCATATAATCATTAGAGTGTAACAAGAGAGGTGTTTGTAACAGAACATCCAGTTTACAGTACACTTTTCCCAAACTGCATCCTCTCTGAGTTAAAGTAATTTCAATGTGGCATCTTTTGATTTGAATCGTTTTCATTTCTTTCAGACTTTATACGGGTCTTAGAAATATGACACAATTGAAAATAGAGAGAAAAAATTCATTTTCCCAATTAGCTTTCCAAAACTGTATTTAAGACAAGAAAAGGATGATATAAGTGCTCAAGTTCAATTTCATGGTTGCTTCAAGTCTTTCAATGTGACCTACAGAAACATATTAAAAGTGCTTTTGTCTTACATATATTTTAATCAGTACCTTCAGTACGAGGGGGGAACGCTAGAGAGCTTAGGAAGTACAAGACTTCACCAGCTGTGACAAACTGTTGCAGAAAAATAAATGCAACAATTTCCAAAACACTGAAAAAATGAGATGAGTCTTTTCTCTTCTTCTTCACTGAGTCCCAGCATGTGGATAAAACCATCTAAGCTTACCAGATGTCCTGGTGTCAAGCTTAAAATTCCAAAGTGAGACGCAGGATGAAAATCTATTTTCTTCATTAGTCGGTTCAATTTGAAAAAGGACTTCTTTTATAACACAGAGTACAAGTAAAGGCGGACTGATATCTGCGTTTTTTTTTTCTTTCTCAAATCAATTGTCCTCTTGAAAACAAACAAGCAAACAAAAAAAAGAAATTGAAAAATGTAAAATGAGTTCTCTTCCTTCGCTTGATGACTTCTTCATTTCAGATAATACAGGCAGGATTCAAAGTGGTCAGAGTCATTCAGATTCTCAGGAAATTTGCTTTTTCTCACTGTGGAGGAGGGACCGGAGCTGAGGGGTGGAGCGTCTCTCCGGGGAGAGGGGCGGTGGGCTCTGTGAGGGGTCAAACAGGAAAAGAAGGTTACAAATCTATTCTGAAGTGCCAGGTTAATGTGCGGTCTTTTTTTGGTTTCGGGTATCGAGTTTGGATAAAACTAAAAGTTCAGATCAGAAGATTAACAGATGACACAGAAGTCCTGTGCAGACATTAGGATCTGCATTCTGGACCAGGATCTAGAAATGTAAAGAATCCAGAGTTGCTTTGCAATGACAAGTGAAAAATGTAAACAATATATACGTAAGTGAAAGTGTTGGCATGTACGAGGAACTCACAGCAAATGTAAATTTATTAACTACTAATAAAGCTGCTACCTCACCATGGAGTACAGATGTAGTGTTGGAGCTGGAGTGAGCAGCTGGGGTCTGCCCTGGGGGACACGGTGGCGAGGTGTGAGCGCCTGGTGGTGGCTGGGACTCGGGAGCTGGGGCTGAAGCGGCTGGTGGTGCGGGGCTGGGGGCTGGCTGTGGCGCTGGTGTGCTGGGAGCTTGCTGATTTGCGGTCAGGCCTTGAGGTGCCGGGGCCGAAGTGGCCTGGGTGGAGTGAGGCCCCCCCGCCTGGCTATGTTGCTGGTGCTGAATCTGCTGGAAGTGCTGTTGGCGAGCCCTCATCTCAGCGTATTTCAGTTGCTCCATGTGGAAGGACTGACGGTCAGCCAGCAGCTGCTGCCGCTGGTACTCCAACTGCTCAGAGACAGACAGACATGTCCATGATTTAGGAAAACAGCATACTATCCACCCTACACATAATGTAAAAAAAAAAAGAATTTGCCTATTTTAATGCTACATATCCAAAAATTCCTCACTCACAGCCTCCCGCTCTCTGTCCATGATGGTTTCCAGTTCCTCAAAGTGTCGCAGTTTAATCTCAAGCTTCTTCATTTGAGTTTCCACCAGCAGAGCCACCAGAGATTTGATCTTCCTCTCTTCCACTGCAGCCAAATGCTGTGAGGACAAAGAAGAAGAATGTCAGATCAGAGAAAATAAAAACAAAGAAAGCAGAAGACTGAAGGTACGATTGGATTAATTTTACCTTGGCCTTGACAGCAGCAGCTGCTAGAGCGGAGGCAGCAGCAGTGGCCAGGTTCCCCTCTCCCACATCACGCTCCACCTTAGCTTTCCTTTCTCCCTCACTCTCCCCTTCCCTCTGTCCCTCCTCTGTTCCCTCTTTTCCATCCTTCTCCTTCTCCCCATCACCTACAAGAAACAAAAGTTACATTTTTTTCACTGTTGACCAAAACCTTTATGTCTGCAACACCTTATCATACAAAACCCTCTTGTACCCATGTCAGACTCTGTTTTGTCTGCCTCCCTCTCTCCTTCAGGCTCTCCTCCCCTTTCTTCTACCTTCTTCCCATTCTCTGCCTGCTTTTCCTCTTCCTCGGTCGCTCCATCTTTACTCTCCTATGTGGCAAAGTAAACACATCACAATATAATCCACAGAACTTCTTTACAGCAGAGATCTATCTATCTATCTATCTATCTATCTATCTATCTATCTATCTATCTATCTATCTATCTATCTATATACATATATAATCTTACAGTGAATTCTCATCATACCTTGGCCTCTCGCTTCTCCTCATTCGATTGGCTGTCACTCTTGCTTTCATCACTGCTTTCATCTGTAGAGACACAAGCCACAACCTTTCAATGTGCTCAACTTTTACAATCATTATTTTCAATTTTCTTTGCAATGCAATGTTCCACAATGTATGCCATGTGCATTTATCCTACCAGGCCTCTCTCCCTCCTCCAGGCCGGTGCCTGCAATGCCACTACCTTCCAGGCCATACAGAGGGTCCTGTCTGCCGCTGACCCTCGCTGCTTCCTCCACCCGCCGCACATGAGCCTCCACGAGTGCCGCTGGAACCTCCTCCTTCATACGTGAAAACTCCTCTGAGCAGGGAGTGATAGATCACAATCAATAATGTGAAGCAAAAACAAGAACACTGATGGATTAGCCACCTTTAGTAGATTGAAAATGAACAAAATTGTTGCCTGAACAAAAGTGGTTTCATGAATGCTGTGTACAGACCTTTGGAGCTTTAATGATACAGGATTTGGTCAAATGTTGGAAAAGTGTTCTTTAACATGCATTTAATGCTTTTGCTGTAGAAATTAAAATGTATTTTGCTGTCTTAATTTTTATCCTATCGGATTATTTACTGGTTGGTGTTTTCAGTGACCTATTACTTCCTCTTTTCCCCATTCAGGCGCTTACTATTAGCTCAAATTGTAACAACACAAAGAGCCTACTTTTGTTTTCTACAGAGTTGGGAAATTTTAAATGGAGTTACTTCTCACCCAGAGCAGACTTGGCTGCGGCCGAGGCCACACGTGGGTCGACTACAGAGGCGAGGAAGGCCACGGTGCTCATGACAGGGTTTCCTGCTTGGCTGAAAGGTACCGGCTGGTAGGCAAGCGGGCCCAGGGAAGAGGAGGTGTCCTCCAAGTACGGGTCTTCAATGGGCAACCGCAGGAAGTGCAGGATACACTCATCCTGCGTACGGCTGCCCACGTGTTCGGACACTTTGTTCCAGTCATCCTTATACATTTCCAAACCCTGAGGGAAGTGACAGCTGCATTTAGCTCCATCTTTCCACGATGACATTTCCCAGTGTGGTATTAATGTGGCTGCTTTTACACTCTCTGCTCATGTTTAAAACATCGACTGAGTGTACCTCAAGTAGTAGTAGTGTTTCTTGCTCTGTCCATTCCCTCATGGAGCTGGCTGCACTCTTGCTCTGCACACAAAACATCACCATCACCTTGTTAACACGATTAAACCATGGCGAGTAAGTAGAAGTTACAGAGAAACGATCATTCTATTATCCACCCTCCTAGACTTGTACCTTTGCAGAGCTTGTCTTCTTGCTGTACATGTCCGTCCGCAGCCCAAAGTTTTGCAAATCTGCTGGCTTGTCCTTAACTTTGTCAGGGAATGGCATCATCTGCTGGGTGGCAGGGGTCTACAGGGTGAAAAAGGAACATATGTAAAACAACCTTGAAGATGTGTGCACACATGTCTATTTGTGTTAATGTGTGTGTGTTTGTATACAAACCTGAGCTGTCTTGGGCTGCAGGGGCACCAGGCTGGATGGAGTGTCTGCCAGGACGTGGAAGTGCGAGGTTGGGGGAGGACCCATGGGTGTGGGCCGGCTCTCAGAGTCCACCTGGTAGTTGATCAGACCCCACTGCTCCAGAAAGGCGTGGACTCTGTGGGGGAAGAAAAGGTCCGGCATATTGATCGCATGTAGTAAGTGATTTTGCAAACACTGGTTAGAAACACCTAACCTCCCCTTACCTCATGATTGCACACACATCCCCTGCCAGATTCCTACGGCAGGCAGTGGAGGTCAGGTACTCCTGAGGATTCAGTCTGTAGGTGTCAATCATGAAGTTCCTGTACGCTAGATAACTGAAACAAACACGCTTTTAAATATCTGACAGATTAACAGATTTAAATCTGTGTCGTGCACTGGTCAAACACTTACATCTCGGGCGTTTTGGATTTGTTCTTTCCATTGAAAAACTCTGGCAGGGCTCGGCGCTCAATGGCATGAACACTGGAGGAAGAACAGACGCAAGTATGCAACGTGAATTTCACTTATGGATGAGCCATAAAACGTTCTAATCATACGTCGTGTAGCGCTGCTTTTCATTTCAACCAGCTCACTTTCTTTTTCCTTATTCTGCTCTCATCTGAAAAAACATTTTTATTCTTACCTGTTATAGTCAAACCAGGCTGCGTAGCTTGGTATGATGATGTGATGGGTTTGCTCAGTCACATTGTCCTCGTGGAGGTCTGAGCCTTTCACCGGTTCGCCCTTCACACTCGGGGAGCCTTCCTCCTCCTCCTGTTTTTCATACAAATGTACATTTGGGCTCACACACAGAACTACAGCCATGATTTTGTCACGTGTATTATTAATTGTTAAATTACCTTTCCTGTTGTTTCCATGGACTCATCTTCTTGCTCATCTGTTAAAAAACACAAAAGAGGCACATGCGTGAAAGGGTCAGTAGATTAATCACTACTTTATAACTGGAAATTACTGATGAATAACAGCCAAACACAACAATACTTTTCTGGTGAACTAATTATTAAACTGTTAGGCGTTGGTTAAATGTGGTTGTGTAGCTGGAGCTCACCCATATCTGTCCCTCCTTTAACTGGGGTGGAATCAGAGTCCTTCTTAGTGTTATCTGAAGAGAGACAGAATTGGCTTTATTATTAATATTTTAAAAGAGGACCCTAACACACACACACACATATATATATATATATATATATATAGTGTTTTTAACATATATGTTGTTGATATTTGTACTGATGTAGACTTGTATACTTGTCTTTGCTGGGTTTCCCTCTTCAGACGCTGGAACTGGTGAAGCTTCATCCAAATCCTTGGACAGGTCCTCCTGTTCCTCCTCCCTCTGACCCCGTTTAGACTTGGTGTACGGGGTCGTTGGTCTGTTGACACACACACACACACAAAGGAAACAAATGTGTATTGCATTATCTTTTATAACCCCCTTGTTTTGTCTTCAACAGCGAGTCGAAAAACATTATCATGTATCAGGACGTGATTCTTAACAAACCCTTTTTTGGTGTTCTTCTTCTTGCTCTCCTGGGGTGGCGGGGTTGGGGAGGGTGACGGCGAGCGCTTCCTCTTCTTGGCGCTGCCAGGTTTCTTGTCCCTCCGCTCGTCCGGTGTGGTCACCTCATCTGTCAGGGTCTTGGCAGAGATCCTCTTCCTCTTAGGACAGCCCTCTCCAACCTCATAGTCCTCCTCATTCATCCACTCGTTATACTGATCCAGATCTAAAATCCACTTTGCATGGACCTGTAAAAAATAATAAATAAATAAACCAAGTAATATCCAGTGGAAGGAGGAAGACCTAAATTGAGTTATAATAAAAGAATTAAACTCATGATTTTAACCACTGTTATTAAAGACTTAATTTTGCAGAAAAGAACAAGAACTATTTTATATTAAAGCTGAATTAAAAAATGTTTCCAAAAACATACTGATGTATCTGTAACATTTAAGCGCTGCAGAGTGGGCAGGTAAAAAGTAGATCCTTGACTTTAAATACTGCAAGTGTTATGTAGCCTTGATCAAGGAGTCGAATATTTGTTTAAACTCAGGGACTGTTTAATTTCATACAGACTGACATAGACAGAAAAAGAAACAACAAATACCTTCCTGGGCTTTTCTGGGGAGGGAGGATCTTCTACTGCAGCTTCAATTTCACTGGCTGCGATCCAGGTATCATAACTAAACAGTGAAAGGAATGAGGTTGAAGCTCGGGTTAGGTGGGAAAAGCACATGTTTGGGCATGTGACACCACAGCAGGAGGGGTAATGTCAGCTTAACCTTGTAAAAACCAAATATGCATGAAGAAAATAAGAGAAGTAGATAAAAGTGAGCTGCACGGTTCTCAGAACAAACCTGTCAGGAAAATATCCCCAGTGAAGCAGCACTTGCTTGTCTCTTTTCATCACAGGACGAACCCACTCCTCTGGACCAAAAAGATCGTACGATGTTAGCACAAATCTGACTCGTGCAGTAAAACTTGTAACAATGCCAACGGAGACAAAACCTCACCTTCCTCCAGACTGGCAGGAATGGGCACAACAACGTGGGAGCTGGTGGCCTTGTCTTCAGTTACTGAGCCCTACGATACAAGAAAAACATGGGTAGAAACGTGAATGTAAATTAAAACTTGGTGTAGTAAACGATCTACCTGAAAAGCACATTTAAGACACACCTGATGTCTTTTGATGATGTCTTTCAGTTTCCCCAGCAGCTTTGGTTCTATGTCGGGGCTCAGGTAGATGACGGGCCTAGTCAGACAGTTGTTCTGGAAGAATCGGAGCAGATACATCACTTACACAACTATATTTGCAAGCATTATTTTAAATAGTCGAGAAGAATCACAAAACAATAAATATTCTAAACTCAGTTCTGCCCAGTATTAGTTTTGCTATAAGCTTATTGGTGCAGTCTTCCATAAAAGTCCCAGTTTCTCATGTGCCCTCTTTGGAATATTAATTGCCCAGCCCTTTTCCTATGAGCTTGAGTAAATGTATAAATGGCCATGCCACAGCAGATGAAGAAATCTAGATGATCTTGTAAAACTGCAGGACTGATTAAGCAGGATTTCTGTGGTCATGTGACTGGATGTCTCTCAATACTTCTATCTGTAATGCTCAGGCAGCTTGATTCCCAGACTCTTGAGAAATTTTTTGTAACTAAAGGACACTGTGTTCTCTTTGCTATTATCTAAATTTGGTGCATGCAGCAGGAAAAACCATCAAAAACTTACTCCTGTTAGATAAATGAATCAAAATGTGACCTGGAATTTTCTAGTGTCCAATGACAACTATAAAAGCACTGCTGCAAAACTCACCTGCACTAAGGACTTCTCAATCGTCATGAACATCTCCACATTTCGGTCCATCCTCGACGGATTCTGGAAGTCAAACCTGCGCCTACCAGGAGTTTAGACTGGAGTTACACACGAAACGGCAACATAGCCAATATCCAACTGAGCGCTGTAACTTAACAGCCACTAGCCCAGAAGCCTAAAGTCAGCTAGAAAGAAAGTCTTACCATCCTTGGTCACTTTTGAACTTGTAGGCTGCAGCCAGGATGTGGCAGAGAGCCCCTCCTGACTTAAAGTCCAGGAAACATTTCATCTGCGGGGATACAAGTCAACATATTCAGAATCACAGCAGTTTAAATGAGGTATCTATTTGAGAATGTAACAGATATACAGATGTTTAGGACACGTACCGGTAGCTTGGTGAGCGGAGGGTTACTGACATGTCGACCGAACACCTCCTCCTGGAACTGGAGCAGCTGGACCACCAGGCTGGACAGAGACTTGTTGGTGGGGGGCTCGGCCTGGATGTACTGTGCGCAAACACGTGAAAATAAACTCCACTGTGCTGTTGGATGCTTAAATCAGATATCTCAATGGAAGGACATTTCAGTGAAAACTGCGACAGGGATTGGTAAATAGGGAGGGGATGGAGTCACAAATATCGCTAACCTTTCATTTTTATTAATGTTTACCATAGAAATGATATTTTTGTATTCGATTATTATGTTTAAACACTAGCACAGAGCTCAGTGTTATTCAACACCAGCCATTGCTTCAGTCAGCGCGGCGCGCCACAGAGCCAACATCTGGATCTCAGCTGCCTCACCGTTAGCCCATTAGCTTACTAGCTAGCTAGCGGGCTGGCCGGCTAAAGTCACCCTAAAACAAAAAATCATCCTCTGAGGTCAGACTGTGTGCTTGTTTTAGATCGGTTTAACTACAACATTGCTCGGAGAAGCTGGCGTTAGTGGCTGCATCTGATGCAGCTGTTGGCTCAGCATCCTTTTGTATCCCGGCTCGAGTGAATCAAACAGCTGGACGCTCAGCAGCACCCTCCCTCCTCTCTTTGTCACTGCCTCTGCCCAATAGGTAAGTGCCCATAATTCAACGTGAAAAATGGAAGACCTCTCTGTAGAATAGCAAAACATGTGGTCGGTACCTTTTTGTAATTCTTTCCCAGCCAGACGCGGACATTATCAAACTGAGAGACGGTATCAGACGCTTCGAAATATTTTACATTCGGGCCGCCGTCTTTCTTCCGCACCGCCATCTTTGCCTGCAGACAACTAGTCGAAGTTGCCTGCCGCCCAGCGGCCATAGCGCGAAACTGCAGCTCCTGGACAGCATGGGGACTGTAGTGACAACCAATGTACAGCAAGGGGCGCAGCGGTGTAGATAGTTTTTTTGTCCTCCAAGAATACTTATTATAAAAAAATAATGCTATCCTCTCAGCGCGAACATACACACACACACACACACACATAGATAGATAGATAGATAGATAGATAGATAGATAGATAGATAGATAGATAGATTCTGGTGTGCTTTCTTCTCCCTACAACAAGTTGGGTTGTACCGTATTCATTAATAATATAATGATATATAAGTAATATAATTTAACTCAAGGTAAGCCCAAGTCTGCTAAATTATACTGAAGTCAGTCTATGTTATTTTTTTTCTTTGTGAGTAAAATCTATAGAAGCTTAACAAATGTGGACCACACTAATGAACAAACCCCAGGCGTGTGTTAAAATGTACAGCCACTTGGAGAGTAATAATAAAAATATTAATTAATAACCAGTATTAATAGTTAGTTTGATGCCTGTGCCTGTTTGTAAAATTCACCTTATGCATCCACTCTAGAAGGGATAAGGGAGCTGATTATGCCAGTGCCCTGAATGGGCTACATGGGGAGTCTAAAATAAAGCACTTACCTGTAAATGTGTGTGGGGAAAAAATTAAATGGCAGTGATTGACCTCCTTAGCAATTAAATGACCTCCTGCAACAGTATGTCAGTAAGAGTGCTGACAAGAAACTGAAGAAAGAAGGCAGGCAAGTGGTGGTTTTTCTTTTATTGGACTGTGAAAAATAAAAATGTAAAACAACAGTTTCTGTTCTAGTGCAACAAAAAGTGAGTAAATCTCGCCATTTGATGGTAATTCACATGAATCGGATGTGTGTTTGATGCAATAAGTCAACAATTTTAACTTAAATAATGAAAGCACTTATATCAAGAGTCTTAGAGTGTCTATTTAACCCCTAGTTTTCACTGTCATCAGAATCAGAATACTTAATAATAGTCCCTAAAGAAAATATGTATGTCATATGTTGTTATGTGTTTGTGGACAAATTAAATCAATTCCCCTCCTCAGCCTGGTGATAAGTACAGGAAATAAGATAAGATAAGATAAGAAGAACTTTATTTATCCTGAGGGAAATTCTTTTGTCATACACATGCTCAGTGCAGTAAGAGAGACAGAGATATACATACAATATAAGAAATAAGAAATACAATATATACAATAATATACAATAGGATAGTGCAAAAATAATATCAAGTGGTTCGAAGTAGTAACAATGTATGTATCTGAGAAAATAAATAGCTTATCTGTGGTGATTTTAAAGTGTCCTAATATTGTGCAATTGGGTAGAAGAGAGTGTAGCAGCATATGATGGTGAGAAGAAACAAACATTGAGCTTGTTATTAGTCCTCGGGAAATCACCTACAGAGTGAGGAGGAGTTGTACAGTCTTATTGCCACCGGTACGAAGGATTTCCTGTGGTGGTCACTTCTACATTTAGAGGCGATCAGTCTTTTGCTGCGTGTGCTTCGATGGTCCATCATGGAGGCGTGCATGGGGTGAGAGGAGTTGCCCATGATACAAAGAAGCTTTTTTAGCATTCTCCTCTCA
>VUQR01013793.1:0-16337 GCA_015108515.1 Hemichromis elongatus | reverse complement strand
TAATTAGTTTTTTTTTTTTTTTTTTTTTTTTTTTTTTTACTGTAGATGACTTTAGGGTAAAGCATTAAATTTTTCAATCCAATTTTAATTACAAAATTCCAAATCACATCAACAGTATACTGTAAGGTAGGTCCTACAATAATACATTTCACAGTTTAACCTTACTTTCAAATGTCCTTCTTTACAAAACCCATTTTCCAGTAAAAGGCATGAGCTGTATGGGAGGCGTATGCTACACAACTGGCATTAGAAAAACTCCTACACAATAATAAGAAAAACAAACACTGTGATGCCCTCCCTCAGTCTAGCCTCAAAAGACAATGAGTTCACATGGGAGTGCTGTCGACATAGTTCACGTGTCAGGTCATAAAAGCTGGCCCAGGTACTTTCTTTTCTTACTTTATTTTACTTACACCCAACAAACTTGTTACTGCATCATTCACATTCACTGACTTCAACACAAGTCTTTAGCCTTTAATTAATTGTTTGTTTTATGCAGTGGATTTGTTGTAGATTAATGCCAGACTGTTACATTTGTATCAATATATAGAAAGATATTAATCTTATAAGATATTAATCAATAAAGTTTCTTTTAATACTAAAAATAAAAACTTTACTGTTCAGAGTATCAGAAGGTTGATTTTGTCCATCTGGACCAGATGACCAGTATCAACCTTTTGGGATTTACGTCAAGACTTAATTATGGAGTATTTACACTTTAATAGGGTGAGACTTAATGTAAATGTGGGTCTTTAGAGGGATTCTAAATGTAAGAGTAAATTTCAGTAATGTCAAATTCATCAGAAATTGTCGTGTAGTACCTGATACTGCCTGAACTCGCAGTTCAGGAAGAAGATTTGTGGGGGGTTTTGTTTTGGGTTTTTTTGACAAAGTTGATCCTGTTTATCTGGACGTTGCGTTTTCAGAGGGGGAAAAGTTTCATCACTCATGGTGACTTTCTCAGTCTGGTTTCCATTACAGGTTTCTACTGAAACTAGCACCACTGACAAACACAGAACAGAACAAAGCGTTCTTCATATAGATTACAAACACTAAACTTGTGTGATGTTTCCTGTGTGTCCGTCAGCGTTGTGTTGGCGATTAATCAATAAAACCTTGAGAACCTTTGGTATAAACATGAGTAACCCTTCAGCTCCAGCGTGACTAGTACTGCTCATACATCTGTCCATGTGTCCTGATAACATCAGACAGCAGGACATGTGAAAACCACAAGAAAGATGATGGGTGTGTTTACTATTTTGTATAACTTAGCTTATCTATATAATGGCATAATGGTTTTGTTGCTGTGTCTTACAGTCAGGTCAACGAATAATAAATATTTTGCTAATGTAACTGTAAAATCTGTAAAACTGAGGAGTAACGTAGACATTTTAGTACAATTTTAAAAGTAGTGTCCTAGAATGAAAATGGTATGACTAAAAAGGGCTTCAATCTTTGTTTTATTTTTTTCCTCCTTCAGAGTGAAAGCCAGTGACGTGTCTCCTGGCATTCTCAGCTTAAACCAGGAGAGAGCAGGCTTTGACAGTATTTCTACTGCAACACAATTTATATGCATTGAGAAACAAACAAGAAAAACTTAAAGAGGGATCATTTAAAAAAAAAAGTTTATATTGACTATATTGACTGCACGCAAATACTTCTGGGAAGAAGATCAGGAAAAATGAACATTTTCCTTGTAAGTCTGTGGGATTTATGTTAAAAAGATGATTATGTGTATGACCAAGAACCACCTCTGCTCTTTGCCAACTTCAGCACAGCAATCTTAAAGCCGTTATGAGTTTTCTTAGAAAAACATTATAATTATTTATCTTCCTGAATTTTTTTTCCAATTGGGTAACAACAGAATTTATGAATCCTGTGATTGTGTCCTATTGACTTTGTTGATGGCAATACTTATACACCAAATAATGATCTTCTGTGTACATAATGCTTTAACATTATGCCGAATAGGCAGATAATAGTTTTTTAAAAGTTTAGAGAAATTGAAAAGCAGTCAATCCACATGAATAATCCTTGTAAAGAAGCCAGAAATGTGTTCGTGTTTGGGAGAGGTAAGAAAAATGACACTACTTAAGAAAAAAAAAGAACTAATTGCAAGCCACAAGAGACAACAGAGTACCAAAATAAAACCTAGAGTAACAAACAGGAAACAGAAGTGAAGATTAAACAAGAAACAAAAGGACATTAGGGACAATGTAATTAATTAAAACAAAAATAAGTATAAATATTAAACCATTAGTCAAGGTGTAAACAGAACCCAGAATACAAAAGTAACCAGAGCTAAAGACCAAAAACCCACACGACCATAAACTTTACAAAACTTTAAACCCCCAGATCAGAGGCCCAGGACCATAACAAGACACATAACAAGACACATAACAAGACACAACACAACACCACAACAATCTTTTTATTCATTTAAACCTTTTTTTCCATGTCCAGTCAGATTTCTGCTTTTTATCATTTCATGCATATAAGTCATATCACTTTAAACGGTTCTTTAGATTTTTTTTTTTTTAAAAGGTTGAAGCATTATTACTTAAGCAATGCGTTTTGGTCTGTGGCCTTCATCAGGGTATCAAGCACATGTTTCTAGTTATAATATATAATCCATATAATTTAATGTTAACGACTGAATGCAATTTTTTTTTAAAGAAACATTTTTCAAAGCAGACATGTTGATTTTTTTGTTGTTAAAGTGCAGGAGTTGACATTTTTATATTGGATTTCCACCATCAACCCCCCCGTTTCTACAGGTGAAACTCAAACTGTGCACGAGACATTCAATGGTCATAGGAATTTACCTTTTTTTTATTTATTGAAGTAATTTGAACTTATACATATGTTAGGTTCCATGAAGCTGAATTTCCTTTATTCGTAGTAATGATTCCAATTAAACTACTGCTCATGGGCCAACATTTAATAAAGTTATTTACAGCTTCGTACAACATTTTTTTCTCATGTATACATTTTTATTTTTGCATCAATCTGTTAAAGCTGGAGGTAATTCCCCTATTTAAATCAATATTTTCATTGTATCATTATCATTGTAATGGTAAATAAAGACTTTCTTTTGTCACAGGATGCAAACATCATCACGCCACATCAAACATGCAGGAAACCCTTGGTGTGTGATCTACTTCTGTGTCTACAAAGAGTATGAGAAAAAAAAAAGTCAGTATACGCTGTCACTTCTGCAAAGATGACACGACTCTATTGTGCCATGTTATTGATCGGTGTTTATTCCACTTCAGGTCTGTCCACTTCATTTTTTAATGTATTTTATTATTTTAATGTTGTTGAAATCTGCTTGCAACAATATTTGCATGACCAACTTAGAAGTAAAGCTTTAATGAGTGTTTTATGTCACGCTGAAGTTTGCTATGCGTCTCTAGTGCAGATGTTTCTGTCTTGTCTTATATTTTCACATCGTCTAATCAGACATTTTGTTTCTTCTAAAGCAAGGAGCACTATAATCATCAAAGAGCCTGGTGAAAACATCACTTTGAAGTGTTCCTCAGAAGGATGCCCCCAAAACATTGATGGATGTGTTGGGATGTATCTGTATCATCACTTTACTGAACAGAATGAGGTATATTTTTATAGCAGTCACATCAGTAGCAAAGTTATAGTGCGACCGCGATACGAAGGCAAGATAGAGACTGAAGGAACTTCTATGAACCACAACATCACCATGACCAATCTGACTGTGGATGATTCTGGTGTCTACGCATGTGTCTACAAAAAATCTTTCGACCATAGTGTTGAGTGCAACGTCTACACAGTTTTCATAAGAGGTGTGTGTTTCTTTCTCGTTAAAAATGCCACAATCTTGTCCAGTAACTCACAAAAGAGTTGCCCCAGTGCAGTGCAGTGCATACCCTGTACCTGTTGACAAATGTAATAGATAAGCCTTACCTTTAAACACAACCCCAGCTTGCACATTTTAGAAAATGCCGAAATATGTATGAAGAAGCAACAATTTTTTACCTTTTCAGTCATGATGTTACAGCTAAATTGGTTTTTTGACAGAGGTAACACTCAGTACAAACACTGCTTAAATAAAACCTTTAAAAAAAATCACTATATTAACACAACAGTGGCTAGATTTAGCACTTTTACCTCTGTAAAATACAGGTTTTTTCTTTTCAATACTTTTTTATATTATTTTACTATTTCTAATATTTTTGTAAAAATATCTGAAACATCATAGGCGACGTGTTGCACCAGTACATTTACCAGTTTTAACTCTTTCCTTTAGGTTTATGAGAAATTGCAAATTTACTCTTAGTGAGTGCATTGCAAGTTAAAGAAATTCCAAATGTAATAATTATAGTAATTTTTTGTGCAGCTGCAATACAACAACATTTGTTTTCCTTTATTCTCACAGAAGTTGCACCATGTCCGGGACAAGATGACCTTCCCGCCTTGGTGTTAGTTGTCATTACCTGCACGTCCCTTAGCGTGCTGTTAATCATAATCCTTATCCTACTGATAGTCTACAGGGTGAGTTGACTTGATTACATAGCCGTCATATTTAGCTATCATATTTAAAAACAAAAACACATCCTCATACGGGGACAGTCAGAAACGAGTGTAAGGTGCAAAAAAGTCACAAAAGTAATGTCCCCATAAGAGGACACAGAGTCTCAGAGACTTCAAAATGTTTATTCCAGTTCTGCATGCTACGACAGACTGCCTGTCTGTCTGATGGGTTTCACAACACTTTGCTGTAACTGCTGTGACCATGATAGATGTTGTTGTGCTGACAGACTGATAACATCTAAAACCACAGCTTTATTTATGCTTCTTGTTAAGCTCTGCTACTTCTTGGAAGACTATATGCTTGTCACATTTTTGGCACTTTTGGCTTAACATGAAAATAATATCTGCATGTTATATAACAGATCATTAAAAACATAACTCACTTTCCCCTTTGACATACTTTTTTTTTTTTTAAACTAACATGTTTTCCTATTGGCAGGTGAAACAAAGGCATGGAAGCAGAGGATTATCCAGACGTTCCCAGCAAGAACCAGAAGACTATGTGTATGAAGTGATGACCAAGAACAACCTCTACTCTATGGCAACTTCACTGCAGCAATCCTAAAGCCATTATGAGTTCTCTTAGAAAAACAGTATAATTATTTTTCTTCCTGAATTTTTTTTTTTCCAATTGGGTAACAATACAATTTATGAACCCTTTGATTGTGTCTTATTGATTTTGTTAATATTGGTTAATGGTTTGCCTGGATAGGTGTCATGCTCCATAATGTGTCATTAAAAATAAAACTTTAACTTCAAAGTTATTAAACTCTCAGAAATAGATAAAAGCTTTGCAGGAACTACAGTGACTGTCCCACGGGAAGTATGCAAACTGATCACCAAAGCTATTCCAGTGGAGCACAACATTTGCACTGTAAAGCTTATTGATTTGTTCAAGTTTAGGATGAATGCAATTGGTGAGTGTTTACTGCAATATCGGGCATGCATTTCTGAGGTTTGTGTGGGAGGGAAATGAGCAGAAACAACTATGAAGAGGAGCAGGGGCAGATGGGCAGAGTTGTTCACATGTAGATCGTTAAACAACTCTTTTAAAACAACTTTTCATTAATCATTAAATTAATTAGATATTTAATAAACGGTAAACAAACAAATTCTGAAATGCTAAGACACTGATAACTGGTTAAGGTTTTTTTTTATTTTATTTGAAAGGCACTGAATAGCATATTTATAACAATTGTTAAAATTATTCTTTGCAACTGAGTTTTGTGTTGTCTAATAGTCTGTGATATAAAAAAACAAATGTACAATAATAAAAACACACAAACTATAGAACAGTTTGTTACTCTTGTATCTGTGCTCCATGTTCACTCTGTCTCCCCTGTCAGACGTGTCCCCTTGTCAAGTCTGTGTGTCTGAGCCTGTCTCCTGTTTCCTGTTTTATTTTGATAGTCCCTGTCCTGTGTGCGGTGCATTCTGCTTTGCTCGTTATGTCTGATTTGTCCCATCTGTGTTCCCCATCCGCTTGTTGTCCTGCCTGTCTATTTAAGCCCCGTGTCTTTCTCTGTTTGTTTGTCTGCGTTTCCATCGATGTCATTTTGCTTTGGATCATTCTTCCACACAAAAGTCTTAAAATCCTGAAGGTTTTGTGGGCCTCTTCTATAAACTCTGAGCTTTAGTTCTTTACATTTTCAGTTGGATTCAGGTCAGGTGATTGGCTCGGGTATTCTAGCAGCTTTATTTTCTTTTTCTGAAACTAACTAAGCGTTTGCTTGGCTGTTTGTTTCTCGACATTGTTTTGCTGAAACATCCACCCTGTTTTCATCTTCTTCATCCTGGCAGATGGCAGCAGATGTTTATCAAGAATGTCTCGGTATGTTTTTCCATTCATTCTTCCGTCAGTTAGATGAAGCGTGCCAGTGCCGTTATGCTGAAAAACAGCCCCACACCGTGATGATCCCACCTCCAAACTTTACTCTTGGTATGGTGTTTGCATCATATGCAGTGCCTTTTGACCTCCAAACATGGAGTGTATTATGGCATTTCAAAGAGTTTGATTTTGGTCTGGTCTGACTTTCAGCTTGTGTAAATGTTGCTCAGTTGTTGCTTCATATTGTTGTGTTCCAGTGCTATATTCTCCTATTTTCTCTCCCTTCCTTTAAAAAAAAAAAGTCCTGCCTGTCAGTTTAGACATACTATACATATAATGTCATAACTGAAATAAGAGTAATAAAAATTCATAAACAAACCAATAAAAGAAACACATTAACAAGAGGAGCCTATAGAAAATGTATAAAGCTCCTTTTGGAAAAGCAATATGGGTTTGGCACAACAGGGCATTCAGATCATAATTCTGATTGTAAAAGCTGCCAGACAGGACAGGATTTAAAAAGAAAACCCAAACAAACAACAAACAACAGACATGATTTTGTCATGAAATCATGGCTCATGACGCTGCTTGAGGAAATGGCTGTGTGTCAGTCTTCGCTGGATCGTTGCACTGCAACAGTTAGTGTTTCACAGCTGACCAGTTGACCTGGATTCCACATTTGAGTCCTGTCTGTTCCTAGAACCTTAGCAGAGAATCTGTGGGATAAACTTCACAGCTTCATGTGTTTTTTAAATCAACTGCACACATTCAGAGAGTAAAGGCAGAGAATCCTTTGAGCCCCAGTACACTAACCTTTTACTCTGAGGCCTGTGTGTGCATAATAACATCAAGCAGCAGGGCATATGCAAACCACAGGAGGATGTGGGAGTGGGAACCACTTTGTTTGTCTTGATGCTCTTTGCTCAAGCAGTATGATGAGATGAGATGACCTACATACAATACACATACATCACATTGAGGAGACAGGTCAGGCTAGGTAGCAAAGGAAACAAATGAAGAACTATGTGGCTCCATTTGTGACTGTATCCAGAAAAAAGCCCCTTAATATGAAACAGAAACCTGTTTCTCTTCCACACACTGACATGACTAAAGCTCCATCTGCACGCTTTACTAGACTCTATACAAGGCAACAGGAGCTAAGTGGAGCCACATGTGAGCTCAGTTAACTCAGTTTTGATGTTATTAGTTCCTGATCTCCTCCCGCAGATATATTTGCTTCCATTAGACCTTGTTTTCACCTCCTGATGGTTGCTGTCATCTCCAATTTTCTTGTGAATGGTCAAAAACAGTCCGTGTTTTTGCTTATTTTCTTTATAAACAGATGTGAAATGTCAACTTTATTACTAAAACATGTCATTATTCTTTCTTCTGATAATTTTAAATACCTCACGACATCAGAAGTTTGCATACGGATCTCTGTGCGTGCAACGAAAATGTCATAATTGCACAGATTTATACCCATGGAACAAGTTGCCTCATAAAGTTTTGTATTTACAACCGTTTGTTGCGCAACATCTTTCATCAAGTTGAAATTTGAACTTTCTCACAGCTGTCAGGACAAGATTGTCATTTTTTCCATTGAATTTCAAGTGAACAATTGCCAGCTTGCATTTTAACATAACATTTTTTTTGCAAAAAGTAAATTCAGGATAAAGACAAGGGAACAAACATTTTAGGTACCTGTGCCTTTCAGACTGGCCACCAAATATGGCTTAGATCCGTTCATCATCATAGAAAACAATGAGAGGAAGAGGGCAGCTGCCCTTTCTGATATCAGTTCCACCATGCTCTGTTGTGACAGGCCACCTGAACAGCTGTGTCAACACAGTACAGGACAGTCAGTAGCCACATCAATTTATCTGTGTGTATAGTTTTATGGAATACAATGATAACATGTATTAAAGATCTTGGTGGCGATGTGATTCCTTTTCTTTTTGTTTTTTAATGTTTGACACGTATGACTTCTAAATCAGTAACTGACTGAATGTAAATACGTCTATCTCACATGATGCACACATCATCAGTCTACATCTAACACACAGGAAACACTTCTTGCTGTCTCTTCTGTGTGTGTATATACAGAGAAACTCATTTAGCATCATATGCCGTCACTCTTGCAAAGATGATGCTGTGTTTGACCTTATTATTGATTTGTTATAACGCACATTCAGGTATGTCCATTTATTTTCCTTATATCTCAAAATAGTTTTGAAAAAGTTTTGATTTTAAGTCAGTTTGGAACAAAACTAGAAGATTTTTCTTTTAAATTTTGCTTTGTTACCATATTACTATATGTGTCCTTGGCAGAATTAAAAAATTATATTTAGTCACTGCAAGTGCAAATGGCTCTGTGTTATGTTGTATTTTACACCCTGTAATCAGATATTTTGCCTCTTCTATAACAGAGGGCACTATAATCATCACAGAGCCTGGTGAGAGCATCATTTTGAAGTGTTCCTCAGAAGGATTCCCCCCAAAACAATGATAGATACATAGGGATGTATCTATATCATAACTTTACTGGACATAATGAACTATGTTATTATAGCAATCAGTTAAGGTACGACTACAATACAAAGGCAGGATTGAGACGGAAGGAAATGCTATGAACCACAACATCACCATCAGCAGCTTGACCGTGGATGATTCTGGTGTCTACACTTGTGTCTACAAAATACCAGTCGACAAGAGTATTGAGTGCAAAGTCTACACAGTTTTTGTGAGAGGTATGTTTTTATTTTATAATCTCAAAACTTCACAGTCTTATCCAGTAAGTCAGATTATTACAGAGATGCAGCACCTAAGAGTTCAAATTTCCATTGAAATGTCTAGTTGAGAGATAATAAGTTGAGCTTTCATATTTAATAAGAGCAAGAAATGCAGAAAAATGTTCTAAGAAAGAACAACAAAGTAACTCATCTCATGTTAACAGACGTCAAATCAATGTATTCACATCACAACTTTGTTGAGAACATCTGTTTAACTGCTTATTAACACGTTCAATCAGTGAATTACATAGAATAAACTCAGTTTATTTAGATCCTGTTGACATCTAAACAGAGCACCAGAATAGGGATGAAAGATGTTTAAAGCAACTTTGAACTTGCCCTGGTTGTTGATGCCAGACGACCTGGTTCGACTATTTCAGATTAGGCTGGACCACATCTTTCTGTAGGGTTCACAAAGGATGGTCTGAGAAAGGCAAAACGTCCAGTGAGAAGCAGGATACCCTGGTTACAACCAACATATTCTGCCTTGTATCAACACTTCTGATGTTGGTGGTGTGATGATGTGGGGAATATTTTATTGGCATATTTTCAGCCCCTTACTAACAGCCTACCTCAGTTTTGCTGTTCATCATGTCCATCCCTTTGTGAGCAGTGAGATTACACACCACGTCACGAAGCTCAAACCATCTAAACACTGAATTCTTGCGCATGACATTGAGCTCACTGTACTTAACAGTAACTAGATCTCAACCCAATACAGCACCTTTGGGGTGTGGTGGAATGGGAGATTCACATCATGGATGTATGACTGACACGTCTGCAGCAACCATGTGATGCTAACATATCTGTATGGCCCAGAGCTTTGCAATGGGACAAATTTGCAGGATGCTTAAAGAATGCCATAGGCATGAGCAGGCAGCTAAAAATGGATCAACAGGTCCCCAGAGCCACTGTATTGAGTTGTGATGTTCAGGAATTTTGAATGCATTTCTCTCTTTCTGCTTCCACCTTTGATGAATATGTTTTTAAGTTGCTCTTAGTTATAATAATATGATATTTCAACATTTAGTTTTCAGATTTATTTATTGTTTTTTTTATTTAAATAACTGCACAGATATTTGGGATAAACTTATTTTATCATACAGTATGTTAATCAATGGATCTGTAAGTGTGGTTGGGGCTGGAAACAAATAATGGAGCTGGTGTCATGGCTGTGTGCGGGCAGGATTTAGGACCCAATAAGCAGACTCCGGAGGCAGAATGTGACCTGAAAAACAGCTTTATTGCTGTATGCAAACTTAACTAAACTGAGAACACTAAGTATGCAAGCAGGCAGATCGACAGACAAAACACACAGCTAGTTGAGGGTGCAACGCGACGACGAGCAGGAGCATTCGCAGACACTAAATACGAAAGGGGAAAAGGGCAAAGACCTGGGAGACACAGCTGACACTAATTACAAAGACAAGACTGAGGAGAGCAAAACAGAACACAGACTGAAGACTGCCAAAGTTAAACAGCACGGACACAGACTCAAGGACACTGGCTTCACACAGGGACGTGACTGATTTAAAAAATAGAGGCAGCGTATGGGACCAAAACCAAAGAGCTATAAATACAAAACCAAAACACAGACAGCAATAACCCTGCAAATAAATGATAAATAAATCAAAACACTGGGCCACAGACCCAGGACTGTGACAGCTGGTGGGCATTACAGAACGTGGGAGCGGGTTTAAAAAAATATTCCCGCAGGCTCAAATATCAACCCAAATCTCTGAGGAATATTTCCAGCTCCTTGTTGAATCTGAGCCACAAAGCATTAACCCATCTGTGAAGGTGAAAGGGCATCCAGCTGTATGTTTCTCTGTATCGGGAAATGACAATTTTATTTAAAATGTCTTTTTATTCATTATTAAAGACGTGAAACCAGTTCTCATTATAACAAACTGTGTGGTGCATGTTTGGTGTAACTCATGTTGTCCTGTAGTGCCCACAGGTCCTGATCACCATCTCCTGTGTCATAAGCCCGCTGGTACCCATCACCCTCATCCTTCTGAGTGTGAGTTGTTTTGTCATCTTGACTTATAATTTTGTACCAAAGTTAAAATACTCTTGCTCTGCAAGTTATGACATGTTGAAGTGGTTATATTATTATCTGCATTCACCAGTCTTACCAAAACCACATATAACTGCTGTACACAATTAGGGACCTTATTGCCCTGACACACACATTACTTATAAAAACCACTCGGTGGTTTTTTATCAGGAAGTGCAGCTGTGGAGATGCTGCTGCCTCCTTAAAAACCACTGCACTGTGCTTACATTTCTCTCACTGTTATCTCAAAAAAAAAAAAGCCTCTTTGGTACATAAATCAAGATTATGGATAATTTAACATAATTGTTTTCTCATCTGAAGTCTAATTTTATTTTAAGAAATCTAGATTTATTTACTGTACACATTTTTCCAGTTGGTAACCCCTTTTTCTTAGAGCAGTACTGATTCAAAAGCATGTTTAAGGTCGTCCAGAATTCATTCCAAAAAATGAAATTTGAACAATTTCTACTATTATTGTCATGGTCCTGGGTCGGTTCGACCCAGCTTTTGAGTTTTGTATGTTTTATTTATTTTTCATTATGAAGTGCTGTGGGGTCTCTGGGGTTTTTGGGTTAGTTATTATTTATGATTACTGTGATTCTGGGTTTGGGGTTTTGTTGAAGAGATTTGGGTATGAGTGTTTCTGTGTCTCCGTGTCGTGTGTTCTCATTTCCTGTTTTATTGTGAAGGTCTGTGTCTTTTGTGAATGTGTTTAGTGTGTGTTGCTCTGTTCCCCAGGTCTCGTCAGTCTCATTGGTCCCAGCTGTGTTCCCACCTGTTGACAATCTCCCCGTGTTTCCCCGTGTGCATTTAAGTGGTGTCTTGTCTCTTAGTCAGTGCTGGTTCGTCTGCGTATCTACCCTGTGTAACTACGTCGTCTGTCACCCTGATCTACCGTGTGCTCTCCCTGCAACCCACCTGTGTATGTTTGGCTCTCCCCTCCTCCGTGTTATGCTTGTGATTGTAGTTTTATTTTTCTCCAGTTTAGTAAGCTTTTGTCCTGTAACTGTTTTGTTATTTGGTCGCTGCAAATAAATCCACCTTTTCACCTGCTATAATGCCTGCGTTTGGATCCTCTCCTCATCTCCACACGGCTTACCCTCAGCATAGCTGTAACAATTATATATAAAGTCAGTCACTGCAGTGTTTTTACTTTCAACAGGTGAAACACAGAAGAAGCTACAGAAGAACAGCAAGTTGCCTGCAAACAATTAAAGAAATGTTTCCATTATGGCTGGAATAAGCTGGACATGTAATATATTACTGTTTTTGCTATTATGAGCAACACAGAAAGCAATTTGGCTCCCTGCCTTTTACTGAATTAGTGGAATTTCTTTCACAGCACTTCCAACTTCATTAAACAGAACAGTTCACTCTTCAATTGACCAAATTTTGTGATCAAAATTAGTTTTTGCATGTGGCCAAACTGTTGGTAAACAACTTGTTAGAGATATCAAAACTCCGTCGTCCTGGGCTCTGTACTATGCAGTGAGCTCAGCGTACCCAAAGTACTGCTCCGTTATTTGATTTGATTTATGTGGATGTAGCACATATATTATCAGATTATAATAATGACCGTGGTTTAGGACAAACAATTTACAGACTTTGCTAAAATCCTTGATCACAACACAACTCCAAACAGCAACGCTGTAATGGTGGAAGCATGACTCAACATGACTACGGAGAAAGCCACTGCTGACCCCAACTGGTCGCAGCAGATGGCCGCCCCTCCCTGAGCCTGGTTCTGCCGGAGGTTTCTTCCTGTTAAAAGGGAGTTTTTCCTTCCCACTGTCGCCAAAGTGCTTGCTCATAGGGGGTCATGTGATTGTTGGGTTTTCTCTGTATGTACTATTATACAATATAAAGCGCCTTAAGGCGACTGTTGTTGTGATGTGGTGCTATATAAATAAAATTTAATTTAATTGAAGTAAAGCAGGCTTCAGATGTTAGACTGCCTTCAGACATGTGGACATAATGGATGCACATCTTGCTGTTACATGTCACTATGTACCAGTAAACCTAGATGTGGTCATTGTTCTTAACCAGGAGGAGGGTGAGGTAAGACTTTCTCAGGACCCAGCCAGAGTTACTAATAAATACATTTTAGTCAGGAATGTGTTAAAAGTGTTCTTGGTGAGCCCGTCTGCATATTTATTGATGCTTTTTTATAACTTTATTACCATCAATTTAATTCAGAGACATTTGATGATGCATTCATTGGTTAGTATAAATGAACAACAACATTTGTAAACTAATGTTGTTACAAGTACTGTAATCCGATTATTTTTCAAGTAACGGGTAAAGTAAGGGATTACTATTGCAAAAAAAAAGGTAATTAGATTACAGTTACTTTGCCGCAAATGTGCTGCGTTACTGCGTTACTAAACCGTGCCTTTTTTTGCAAGAGTGTCTCATGATAATGATGTAAGCAAGAGCGACGTTCGTGGCAACAGCTGTGTGCAGATCAACAATAGATAAATATATCAAGTGCAGGAGAGAGTAGGATCGTGCAGCGTTTGAAGCATGAAAGTACTGACCTTTCACAGAGAAACTCCTGGATCCTTCCACTGACATGAGCGCTGCGGCAGGGCAAACCTCTGCCTGCCCCACTCCTGCTATACTGCGCTATTTAAAGAGAGTATAAACACAAAAAATATTGTATTTTATATGCTGGAATATGCAGAAAATAGGTTTAAACGTTAAAAAATTTTCTTCCATACATTTCTTCTGCATACAGTTAAAAAATTAAAACTAATAAAACAAGTTTTAAAAAGAGGCTTTTTCATTTGATTACATTTTACATGATGGATTATGCAGAAAAAGTAGAATTGGGCTGAAAGATGTAATGCTTTATTACCTATTCAGGTTGTAAATCATGTTTTTAAAAAGTAACTAAGGAACTCAGTAACTAATTACTTTTGCAAATAATTAATCAGTAAAGTAACAGGATTACTTTTGGGGGGAAGTAATCCGTAATTAGTTACTGATTACTCTTTTCAAGTAACTTGACCAACACTGCTGCTGACATGAGATTAAAGCCGTATGTTGTGCCAGTTTATCAGTTGCCTTGACTTGCCTCGGCCACTAGATGTCACTTTCTTGGTAAGACTGAAGTCTCTAAGTCTTGAATCTTTACTTGCATAAGTACATCTTTGAGTTCTCTGAGTTTGTTTTCCAGACTCCAGTTTACATTTGAACATCATATTTTTCCCCACATATTACAAAACAGTTATATTGGATGTTGATAAGCAAGAAAAACATCAGAATCCTGTGATCTTTCTTCTTGGTAGAAAAATTAATTGTCCAAAAAAGAAATCTAGGCATTAAAGTAAAGACTTTAATGACTTTTAAATACTTTAAGGCCATAGCACCTGAACAGGTAAAGAAGATTTGTATATGTTTGTACATATTCAGCTAGTCAGCAAGTCAGAGGTCATTTCATTATTTCAATCAAGAAATGACTGAATGTAAAGATTTTATCTCACAGGATGCACACATCATCAGTCAAACCGTACAGGAAAAACTCCCCACTCTCTCTCTTGTCTTTGTTTATGTACTGTTCAGTGTGTGGCAAACAAAGTCAGTATATGCTGTCACCGCTGCAAAGATGATGCCACTGTGCTGGGTCATATTATTGATTTGTTGTTATTCTCATTCAGGTATGTCTATTTACTTTTCTTTTTCTTTAATATATTTAAAAGTTTCAATTTTGTTTAAGTCTACTTGGAACAAGACAAGGGAAGATTTTTTTTAAAGATTTTTTTTTTTTTTTTTTACCCTTATGAGACACTGTGGTTTACATTGTTGTATTATTAATCACTGATATGTATGTCTAACCACCATGGTGATATCTTATATTTAACACCCTCTTCTAACAGAGAGCACTATAATCATCAGAGAGCCTGGTGAGAGCATCACTTTGAAGTGTTCCTCAGAAGGATGCCCCCAAAACAATGATGGATACACAGGGATGTATCTGTATCATAACTTTCCAGAAAAGAAGGAGGTGTATTTCTATAGTAACTATGCCAACAGCAGAGTCATAGCGCGATCACGATACACAGGCAGGATTGAGTCCAATGGAGCTCCGATGAACCACGACATCACCATCAGCAACTTGACCGTGGATGATTCTGGTGTCTACACTTGCGTCTACAAAACATCAGTCGACAAGAGTGTCAGTTGCAATGTCTACACTGTTTTCGTGAGAGGTGAATTTCTTTTTTTCCTTGTAAAAATTCTGCACCCTTGTCCCAAAGCTCACAATCCTGTAGCATCAGCCAAGCACAGTGCATGTAGTGCCCATTTAGAGATTCAAGATTTGACCTGTAATTTTTGGCCTGAAATCTGCGTCTGTCTTTGATGTTGTAAATTACAGAAATATATGAGAAAAACAGCATCATTGAAACTTAATTATATTTACCTATAGAATATAGAGACATTAAATCTGTTCCCCTAGTCTCTACATTCGAATGACTCTTTTCTATTGTTTTACAGTTTTTAAAATTATTTCAGAAGTTGCACTCACAGGTGGGATAGTCCTCCTGTACATTTACTGGTGTTTTTGTCTACATCATACATACAAAAAGTAATTTCTTGTGCAGGTGCTTAAAGTGGAAAACATGGTGTAACTCTTGTTTTCTGTACTTCTTAAAGGACTGGCACCGTGTACCAGCCAAGAGCCCCAGATTCCCACCCCTGTGGAGGAGAGCTTTCTAGTCATGTTGTTGATCATCTGTATCTGTGTGATCAGCACACTGTTAATCGTGATCTTCATCCTGCTGATCATGCAGACGGTGAGTTCACTTCTCTCTACTTATGGCTAACCAATCTATGGCGTGCAGCAGTGGTTAACCTTTACTGTTTGCAGATATTGTGATGTAAACTTTCTTGCACTGACATGCTGATTAGATCTAAACCACTAAATGATCTGTTTCCATTTTGAAGTGCTGCTATGGTAGAGCTACTGCTTTTTGGAAACTAATCTTCTGTGCTCACACTTTAACTGTTGACAGTCATCTTCAAATGTTTTAGCTTCTTACACGGTCACTGTGGAAACCTTCTGTTACCGTTACAATTTGTGCAAAACTTTGGT
>VUQR01013792.1:0-17493 GCA_015108515.1 Hemichromis elongatus | reverse complement strand
CAAATTTATGCTCTGCTCTGTGTTGGTACAGTGCATTGACGATGATAGCAGCGGGTGGATTAAATTCTTAAACTTAGTTAAGCGCTTTCAGAAAGACATCTACTGTAATAAAATCTACTCCCCACTGCTGTGTAATCAATTATCGTTAATGTAAATGTTATCAGGAAGTGATCAGACAGGAGAGGGTTTTCAGGAAACACTGTTAGATGTTCAGTTTCTATGCCATATGTTAAAACAAGATCTAGAGTGTGATTAAAGTGGTGGGTGGGCTCTTTTACATTTTGAGAGAAGCCAATTGACTCTAATAACAGATTAAATGCCATGTCCATGCAAATCATTCATCAAGAAGGACTTTTTCACTGATCAAGAAGAAGACAAATACTGTTTTTACGGCACTGGAAATACGTGGAGACCATGTGAAAAGTGTATGGGGGAAAACTTTTATTTCCCCCAGGACCTGACATGAACTCTAAACACAAACTCTTTGGTTAAGAACACACTGCTTCTTAAAGAAACTGAGGTAAGCCATCCTGTCCTCACAGCTGCTGGTAACTTTCAACAGAAGCTCGGTGAAATGTACAGTCAGAATTTTAGTGTTTGCCAGCTGCACTGGGACCGACAAGAAGGCTCTTGAGAGAGTCCCCACCAACACTCAGCTACCTTTACTTGAGCAGAAGTACAGAGCACGGTGGTTACATCAGGCCCCAAACACCATTAAGGAAGCTTCTCATGCTGGCTACCACATTTTCACACTGGTTCCCTCTGGAAGGTGCTACAGAGCCACGAGCGCTCATACGTCCAGGCTACACAAAAGCTTCTAATCCATTAAAGTGTTGAACTGCGTGTCATAATATTGTACACTACTGCCACTCATCCTGAGCAATATCATGAAGGACTGTGCAGTGGATATGTGTGTATTTCTTGTAATTGCTGTGTGTGGACAGATTTTTTAAAAAGACTTGCATAAAGATTAGAAATAAGAACTTACATCAAGGTTTTGCTTCATAGAGTAGAGTATGCTCAGGGAGCTTCTCTAAATTTCATGCTATACCTCTATAATAGATTCTTTTCTATTCGCTAATTAGTGCTATGTAACAAATCAAATCAGTGGTGATACTTGTGGTTGAAACAAAGACTTGTACAGAACTTTTATAAAACTCTTAGAAAATTGCCTTTGGCCCTCACCTCAGTAAAAAGTTTCCTTTAGAGTTTATGAGTTGTTAGTCATTTGACATATCTGTATGACAGCAGACAGTCAGACAGACGAATACTTGTGTTGACATACCAGCCAACTAAGTGGATAGACCTCTAACTTTGAGCTTTCACAAACTCTAAATGGATAAAACAATGGAGGTTTCTGGTTGGTTTTAACATATATACATAATCTTAGTGATTTGACACACATATCACAGAATTAGCTAATGCTACATTATGTCTCAAGACCAGTTGAAGCAACAACATCTGCATAGGTTGCGATGCACTGACTCAGCCACACACAAAAAATCTGATTTGTAATGTTTTATGATCTTCAAAAGATGGATTTAAGGAAACAATGGTCACTTCAAGCACAACCAAGTACTTGGTTGATCATTTAGATTTTTACAATCTGCAGACTACAAGAACAATTCAACTTCACTGAACACTGGACAAAAAAACCCATCAAAGACTGGATGTTCTTTTTAAAACACAAGCTGCACCGAAGGCTTCAACTAAACTCAAAAAGCCTTCTGACTTGTCTTTCAGTAAAGTCGGAGCAATGTCACATTACTGTATGTCTGAACCACGCATGTGTACTTAATACAATAAAGGCTATCTGAGGGCATGTGTCTTCTGCAGTTTTGTGTATATTGCTAAAAAAGCAAACAGTTGAGCTCATAAGTGCACTTCTGTAACCAAATCCTCTTCCTTCTCTTCTTACCCACTGACGTTTTTAGTTTCAGAAGGGAAAACCAGGCTTTAAAGTCACAAAATCAAAATGTTAACTGACATAACAAGCATTTGAATAAAATTAGCTGAATTAAACAAGGCAGCCTAAATTATCCCTCAAATTTCAATCTTTCTGCTCATTAATACTTTAGTTTTGCTCTTGTCTCTCCCTTTTTCTTTTGGTTTAGCGAAAACTAGGCTAATCTCCAGACTCTGTGGACTGAGGCAGTTGGCCAGAAACCCCAATTTTCAGCCAAGGACACTGTCACATGCTGTGTGTGTGTGTGTGTTCTTGTACTTTTAGTTGTTTGCATTGACCCTACTTGGAATGGTCCTGCCCTACCACGCTGCTCATAATTACATGTGTCCGCCTCTTTTTGTCCATGTTGCTCATTAACATGTACAGACAGACCACATTGCATCCATCTATGTACATGTGAGTATAACTAAAGCCCTGTTTGCGCATCATTAGTATTACCACGGCATCTCATGCGATTTAGGAATTACCCTCCTACTATGTTTTATGTGTCGCATTCACACAGGATAAGGAAACCCTGTGTTTTATTCAAATTTACCAACATCTGTGTCCACCAGCTACAGGCTCATATTAATGTGTTGCCATGCAATAAGCATAAAGCCTGCTGAGAGACAACACGAATGTCATCCATCTCATCGGCCTTCTAGATTTTGCCTTTTACATTTTACTTTTGCATTTAAATGAGCTTTTATTAATATGAACAAAAAGGCTGTCTAAATTATTATTTCTCATAATTGCCAACGGGGCATGACTAACTTTTCTACATGAACAAGGCAGCAGAAGGATGTAGAGAACACAAAAGACTTTTTGTCTTGTACACGTGTTCACATATGAAAATGTGTTTGGCAAATATGAAAGGTAGTCGACAAAGAGCTTCAAATAAGAAGGTTGCCGATTCATGACGGACACAGTGTTTATTCTTGAGTTTCATTTTTTTGTTTCCAGCCTTTATTCATAAAACTGCTTTCAGACCAAATACTTCTGGGGACCGCCTGGTGTTATTCTCTGTTTGGAAACTGCATCCCATACAAGCTTTTTCTCATGTTTTTAGATGATGTAATTTGCTGACCAGTGCACCAGCTTGTTCACCTTGTTGTGATATTTGGTATCATTGGAATCTCGTTTCAGCCCCTTTATTTTCTCCCTACGTTACTTTCCTCTCTGGGCCAATTAGCCAGTTAAGGTGAAATTGCTTGCTGATATGTTTATGGTTAACTCTGTCAAGTCAAAATTGCATTTTCTCCATTGCATATAGACATCGTATCATGTGCAATGCATTATGGGACTGTTTTATGCAAGTCTGAGTTGATAATGGATTATACTTGTTTTTAGTAAAACAATGCATAAAGAACCAAGTACTTTTTCAGGGTTTATTAGCACGTCTTCCTCTTTATTACCTGTTCACTTCTGTTTTATTTTTTTTGCAGCAACTACCCAGGATGCATTGCAATTCCTAAGTTCTTTAGGTTTACTGTGTGTTACAGATGAAATCGTAATGCCTGAGTATCAAGTCAAATATTTAATAGGAACTCATCCTCAAATCAGATTTCCAAATTGAAAATTGGATCAGCCCTACCAACCCCAAGTTATTAATCTAAAATGGCATCAGTGCATCTGGAAAACTGTACAACCACTGTATTCGCCACTCACTAAATAAACTATAGATTGAACCCATGCACAGGTTCTATCGGTGGGTGTCCTGCAGCGGTGTTTTTGACAACAAAAACAAAAGCATTGCTAGTGAGGCACAAATTGCTCTATCCTGAGAAGCAAATCCTGTTTTTGCTTGCTTTTCTGACATCACTGCTATAATGGACTCAGCTCAGGAGTGATGTTACTTCTGAGAAGGGATAGGAATTGATAAGAATATTGCAAATTTATCAATATTACTTATCGATTTGATAAGTCATATTGATTCTCTCATTGATTTAATTGGTTTTTCATTGGCTCGGCTTTGAGAGTCACCACCATCATCTGTGGATTCTGGAGAATCACAGAATGGCCGGTACTCCAGGAAGGCCAGCGGGCCGGCCCACCACTCTCCACGCATGCTTTCAACACCTGTTTTTTTCCCCCACTCCAGTACTCTAGGGGGCAGCACTGCACCTCTAAGTTGGATGCCAGCTGCACTGGCTGTGGCCGCCAGGCAAGGAGAAGAAGAAGTGGAGTAGGAGGAAAAAGTGGAGTAGGAGGCAAAGACGGTGGAAAGAAACGATGCAAAACGCGGCTGCAAATAAAAAAAGAAAAGAAAAGGGTGGGGCTGAGAAGGCAAGAGAAAAAAAATTGCGGGCATTAGATGCTGAAGCCTCTAAATGTCAACAGACTAACCAACATATAACACTCATGCCAAGCATTATTGTTGCTGAGTTTCTGCACGCCGATTACTTTGGGCCGGGCCCAGTCAAAGTCCAGGGCTGTTTTTTAGTCCCAGTCCGTCCCTGGTCACCACCATCGTGAAGCAGCAGATCAAAGACATTACATATATGCAAATGAACTGGATGCTGTGTGGTCAAATGTTGGTGCACGTCGGAGGCATTTCCCCTCTTTGTTGTGATCAGTGTTGGGGTCATAGCTCAAAACAGTAATGTACTACACATTTTACACAGACTTTACATAAAAGTAATGCAGTACGTTAATTACTCCCACGAGAAAGTAATTAATAAAGCCTTGAAATCACTGTCTGTCAATTAAACTTAGTTTTTTCCAACTTTTTGATGCTAACATTAAACACTTTTGTTTATATGGCACATGTTTCAGCAGTGTTGACACATTTTATTGCCTTTTTTCCGTGATTCATCAGTGCATAGAGCAATGTACAGAGATGTAGCTAGACTGTGATTAGCCGACTATTAGCATAAATTCTTTCTATGCCCTAGGGTACCCAATCTATAATATGCTTTTTTATTTTATAAGGAAATTTTATATTAGGAAGATACTAATTTGAGATTTGAATTGAAAACCAGTTTAATGCTGATGGTAAAAACTAAATTGAGTATCTGTTAACATGTGAATCTTTTGGGCAGTTTTCAGCAGAAGCAGCATAGAGGAAGCTGACAGCCAAAGGTCACCAATATAGAGGTTTTTCACCTGGGGTGCCAACAGCTTTTGTTTGTAATAGTTTTTTACTTAAGCACAAACCACCATTCAAGTTGACACAGTGATAGTGTCCCTGCCATCTCCACTTTTTATCATTTGTTATGAGTGACCGGTTATTGTTTGGCCTCACATGTGATAGGAAGTCTGTACTGCACTAATGGTAACATAAGTATTGATTACTTCCCTTCAGAGTGAGACTGAGATCAAGAACAACAGAAGGTAGAACAGCCATAAATGGCACAGTGTGGAGTAATGACTAAAAGTAGTACAAAAAACTGAGTGAATAATGTCAGTACAGATTCACATTTTTCATTTAATTTATCAAGTCTTTGTTGTGAGTGAATTTTGAATAATAAATACCTACTGATATAAATTTAAGGGAGTCGGATTTTATTTCTGAAATGCACCACTGTGCCTCATGTTGCAGTGATCATAACTAACATCAGAATTTTAATATCCAGTCATGGTAATTCAAAAGTACACAGTAAAAAACATTTTGTTCTCATCACATCTTAAAATTGGTTGAATGTAACTTCAGATGAACTCTAAAACTGTGTTTTTTTTAAAATATTTATTAAGTAAATAAATAAATACAAACTGAGCATACCCTTAGACTTCTTTGTGTGGGGTCGCTTGTTAATGAATACTTTGACCCACTTACCTAGGACACGATAACCTGTGCATCACACCTGCTTTGTTAAAAATATCTTTGCAGTGATTTTTCAATCAAGAGGTGTTTTTGATTAACTGCTGCCAGAAATTAAATTTCCACAAATGTCTTTTGTGCTGGCAGTAATACCTGAAATCCTGTGCCTAACATTTTGAACTCTGCGTGCTGGTTGGTAAACTGTTCCAGTGTTCATTGCAGAAGTTGTTGAGGTAATGTTGACACGATTGAACAACGATTGAATTGAACAATGGTTTGTTTTCACACCCATTCACAATGTCAAATGTTCCCTTTCAGAAGCAGAACAGGGAGTGCTTTGGCTGGATAGAAACAAAAGAGGAGTCACGGGTTGCTGCAACCCAGTTGTGCATGTAGAGTCTTTTTAACAAAGCCTTTAAACACTTTTTTTTCTTTCTGCTTGAACTGTGGACATTTTTGGCTGAACTGGTGGTGAAGCTACCTGGGAATAAACTAGTTTCCGGTTTACTGATAATTTGCCTTTACAGTGAAACAGAACATGCCTGAAAAATTTACCATTAACACTGGAGCTTTACAGCACCAACGTTCTGTTTGTCTACCTGTCAGTTTGCCTTAACTTTAACCGGTAGTCCACCAGCTTATTTTGACATCCAGCCTGCCAGCATCATTCTGTTTTTGTTGTGTTGTGATATGATACAAGTAGGAAATGATGTACCATTAAGCTCCCATTAAACGCAGAGTCTCAAATAGAAGCGTGTCTCTTCTAATCATAAGAGAAATGTCATGTTTTGGCAGCTCAAGCAAGTGCTTGAGCTCCAAAAAAAAAACCCGAGTCAAATGTTATTTTGTCTGCTTGTCATAGATCTACCGTACACATACACAGCTAGCTGTCTCATGAAATAAATGCCTGCCTTTGTTAAGCATCAGATGACCTTCAGTGTCAAAAGAAAAATAAAGCTTGGCTGATGAAGTTATATGGTTGGTATATAGGCTGTAAGGGAAGCAAGCTGCTGAGAGTATTGGCATATAAAAGAAAGAAAAGGCTCACGTGAAACGGTTAATTTCACATCTTTGTGTTGTCCTACAAAAAAAACACCATTCAATATTTAGGTTGATCCTTCGAAGGATTCATTTTTTTTTTTTACAAATCCTTGAAAATCACATGAGCTGTCAGATTCATAATTTGCTTTCTCACAAATCCCTCAGAACCTCACACATCCAAGCCACACACTCACCCTGCCTCCTGTTTGAAGCTCTTCTTACCTGACTGATGTTTGGGATCAAGCAGCACAGTGAAGCAGAACAGGATAAGCAGCTGGAGGTGTCACAGTCGACGAGTGTATACCTTTATTATACTTTCAGATCTGCTAGTGAACTGTTTGACTGAAGCATTTTCTTGCTTTGGCACATCTTATGTGGCCAACATGCTCCTGCAGAGGAACAGTCCATTGGTCGGACATTTTATTCTAGTCCACTTTTTTACTTCCCAGGGACAAAACTGAATTTTGAAGACATCTAAAAGAATGATCCGGAAACTTCATTCTAGACAAGGGTTGCAGTTTTTAATACAAATTTATATTCAGTACATACACACACTGGACACTTCACATCACATGGTAGCAACCCAATGCCTTTAGGCATGTGATGACCAGTTGAAGTTTAAACCAAGCATCAAAATGGCTTAGTTTATTATAGTATGATATAATAATATAATATGTCAGTGCTATATATCTTGTTAATAATTACTAAAATCATGCTAATCATGCCAAAATCATTATTACCAAATATACTTCTGGCACCTTATTGAATTTATGCCATGAAAACTAAGGTTGTCCTGAAGGGAAAAGGGGGTCCGATCTAGTATTAGCATTGTGTGTCTAAAAAGGTCCTAAGTGCATGTATGTCTACTTTCTTTATGTTTATTAAAGTTCTATAACTATATGACTACTATATGACTATATGACTACTACGATCACTTTAATAAGGAAAAACAAGATCAATGCCTTTTGGTGAAACTGCGTGTCCCCAGAAAAGAATGACAGGTTGTACGAGTTTAAACTAAAACCATGATCCCAGTCAGGATCCGAAGACAAGCTTTGGATATTTGGGTGTGTTTGTCTCCTAAAGCAGATTTTATTGGTACCTTATAATGCTCATATATGTTATTTCAGAAGCACCGACGTACACACGGTTTACTTATTAGGAAGAAGCCTCATACTAGTCTAAGCCTATGAAAGTTTCTGCTTGGTGACTGCTTACAAGTAACAACAAAGTATTTAAGGAGCCCCAATGATGCATACTAATGTTACTGAAAATAACTGAATAATTAATAAATCCTGCTAATAAGATAAATGGAGTGTAATTAATGGAGCATTTAACAGAATGCAAATGCAAATATTGTGTTTGCTATCAGGACAGTGGAGCGAATGCCATATAAAGGATACAGATTGTGATCTGAAGGGTTTGGCTGGTTTAGGTTCCTCCAGAGCTCAGTGCACTTTGCTTTAGAGAAGACTAAGTGTAGTTTTGTCCTCCTTTATTGCAAAAGCTGTGACCAAGCTAAAAAAAAAAAAAGCTTTACAATAAGCTACCAAGGAGACTATTTTTCTCTTTTTGGCTCCCTTGAAAATGAAATGACACTTCCCATATTGCTGATGGGACTTTTCAATCAACAAGCTGTGCTGTGTTGCCTGACACTGGCCTATGCCAAGTGTTATGAAATTGCCTCTCAATGGTTATGGCTTTAAATTTCCTTTTACAATTTAGCGCTTTCATTAAAACGCTTGTGTTCTGAGCAAGGCATATAGTAAGTGCATTAGCTCTGTGAACTTTTATATATTTATTAAAAAAAACAAAAAGGTTTTCCGGGAATGGGATACAGTGAGCTGAAACAAGAGAAGGATTTCATTTGTGCTTCTTGTGCTGGTGCTGCACTCAAATAAGTATGTTAAATCTTCTACATAAGGTAAAGTTCAGTGTGAGGACAGTGGTGATGGTGCTACTGGGTTACACTGCTTTGACATGTCATTAAATGCTGACTGCAGTTCTTCACAATTTAAAGTCAAATTTATCACAAACTGCATTAGAGGAGAATGACTTAAGATCACTATCCTAATACTAGTAATTGTATTTACTATTACCAGGCCCATTGGTTTTCTGGAGCTGTAGAAAAAGACATATGCTTCTGTCAACTGATGACATAGACTCATTATTAAAAGCCTATGGATTTATGGTCAGTTTATGACCGAGTCAATATGGCTGTAAAGGAGCTCAAAGCAAAGCTCTCTCTGAGCTGAATCACTGACTCTGTTGGATATAATCCCACGCTTCCACAATTTATTTGGCAATAAAAATCATGTAAGTACACTATATATCTGCAGTGCACTGGAAAATGCTAAATACGCTTCTTTGCAATTGTCGGAATCCAAATGATTGACACGGGATTTTTATTTCAGAGTTTGCAGACCTGGAGAGACCAACCATACGACTTAAAAGCAGAAAAGCATTTGATTTCTTTTGTGGTGGGGATATCACATGCCTGTCTGTGTCTGCATGTCTCTTAATTACCTGTCTTGGGCTGCTTTTTGTGTGCATACTTCAGTAGATGTTATGGTTCAGTGATGGGGAGATGTTACCATGTGAATGCTGCTAGTTTTAAATAAGAAATTGGCAAAATACTTAAAGGGTGACAGATCTCGTTGAAAGTCATTTTTGCACATTGCCACACATACGAGGTGTTTGAATGATTTTGAATACTGTGTAGATAAAAGATGTTTTCCTTGATGGTTCACAATTAGCAGCAAGGTCATCAAGGCCTAGTTATCACCCTAAGCCCCAGTAACACTGTGGTCACAAGTGACTGCATGTGGTCCTCAACAATACTCGAGTTGTAAGCTAGTATTACAGTATACAGAATTCCTCCTGACACCATCATATGTGGTTCTGATCTACTATCAGCAGCCTCAGCAAAAATGGAGATTTATCAAACTGGAGATATATGAGTGAACATGTCCTCACATGCATGCCTGACAGAGTCTATAAACAGGCGGCGACTCATGAAAGCGGTGCTCCAGAAGTCTTGGTGAAAGAAATGTCTAAAGGTTACCTTTAATGCTAGTCTGACTTGCTAAGCTTTCCTTTGCTCCACACTATAAATAAACTCCAATGAAAGGAAAGCTTTTTGAGTAAATGTTAAACACTGTTAAACAGGAATCATTGTCAGCGTTAGATTGATGGGTTTTGTGTTTAGCAGCTTTACTGCACTGGCAAAAAAGAGGTAAAAAGACTAACAGCCCATTCATGAAACCTCATTCTTAATTTTTAATGTTGAATATGCGGAAATATTCTCATCAGACGTGATTTAGAAATCTTAACACTTCAGAAGCTAAATTTAGCAGAGACAGAAAAAGTGTATGGGGTTTATTTCAAAAGCTGAGGCATTTCAATTTATCTGATGATGGGTTAGCTCTTGTAATGTAAGAGAGAAGTCTACAGACACCCGTAGAGCCATCGTAAGCCCCACCTTGAAATCTGCTGAAAATGCCAGTCATACTTTTCACTTTCCAATCAGCACCACTGTCTGGCTATACTTTAATGCAGGCAAAAACATGACTATCAGGGTAGCAACAGTAGTATGGATCTGCTTCAGGCTTTCATCTGTGGCGCTTAAGCAATTTACATGGTGAAGGAGTAAGTAACACTTTAAGAACATCAGACAGGAGAAATAATGGAAAATGCAAATGTGGAGCAAATCATATCGACTATAGAAAGCGTGCATGGACACATCCAAGTATAGTCATTAGAATGATACATTAATGGAATTCCACATGTAGAGGAATCATTTACTCAGTGGGTTAGATTATGGCATAGAACAGCATGCTGTACAAGTCGTTATACTGTATATTCAGCACTTTAAACAACTGCTTTTTGCAAATGAGACAGAATAAGTATGGACACCAGCAGAGAAAGTGCATAAAACTTTCATTAAGCAGCAGAGAATCATTGCAGAAGTACACAGAAAATCCCATTTTAACGGAATGCTACGTTTTGAAAGTCTAACACTCGCCTTGTGCAGGTGTGGAGTCTTAAAACTGACTGAAGATACTCACAGGTTTCTGGACAAGTCAATACTGTAACTATAACTGCCTCACAGATTTCCCTGTCTTAAACAAACACTTAATCATCTATCTATTGCTGAAAATGTTTTATTATTTATCCAATATTTTTATTATAACAGTGATTATCGTCTTTCACTCCTCTTTCAAACCATCTTCTCTGTCCAAAATGTGAACATTGGCATCCTCGAAAGAGTGACCTTTGTCCTTTAGATGCAGATGGACAGCCGAGTCTTGTCCCATCGAGGTGGCTCTTCTATGTTTTGGCTGTTTGGTCTCGGCAATGTAGAGGTCTGAGCATTCCTCACTACACTGTACAGCATTCGCTACGGAGTGCTGCTAAGTTTGTGTTTAGGAGTGTTGTCTTTGGGATGAACCAGTTTTTGTCTGAGTGTGTTGCTGGGTCTGAAGTAAACTGGGATGTCGTGCTTGGAGAAGCCTCTTCTAAGTTTTTTCTGATAAACCGGCAACATGGGGGATGACAGTGTTGTTGTGTTTGTCTTTCTGATCCTCCCTAGTTGGTGTCTGATCTTCTTTTCTGTGCATCTTTGCTGACATCATGAAAGCCCAGTTAGGGAAACCCTAATTGACACTGTTAGCCCAACGCGTCAAGTAGTCACATTTTCAGCTAGCCAGCCAGATAGGGCTAACTAAATATGGGGTAAATAAAAAAGCTACTTTAATCTTGACAATGTGTTCTAATAGTATACCATATGTAGCATTTTCCCCATCTACAAAGTTTGCTAGTCTATAAAATTCAACTTTTAGAATGTCACTTTTAGCAAAATAACATAATGATAACAACTGATAATTAACAGAGTTTGTTGTCAGTGTAATTCATCCTTCATCTTTCTGTGTTTCTGAACCTGGACCAACATTATTTATGATAATCCAGGAGCACAAACACAGGGATATTAGATACTCCGTCCTCGGCCAACAGTAGCACATGTTACACTTTTACCAGCAGCCAACAATGTTGCCCAACAGCACAAGGGGGTTGTTGTTCACCTGGATTCGGATCCAGTATAGAAATCTCATTCTTGTGCTTGTGGCCCCTCTATGGATGTGTTAATATTTCACACTGCATGTATAAAAATATAATTGGTTCAAAAACACATTTCACAGAGTTACATAATCAGTATTGGTATGTATCGGTATTATAAAATCAGAAAGGTTTAGAGATTTTCTGCACTGCAGTGATGTCATCTAACACAGTATTGTCAACCATAAATCTATCCAGACATCCATTCTCTTCTGCTTATCCTTATGCAAACTCCACTCAGAAAGGCCCCCATAAGTCTAAATCTGAGATTTGTAAGTACCACCTCCCAGTCTACTATAACACAGTGACTTTACAACCTTACAGCTGTCACCTGGACAACTATGAAGTCAGAAGACTTAGAAGGTTTAATCAGTATTTTATTTAGAATTGAAATTTCCCTCTTAACCATAATGACGATGCAGATGAAAAGTCAATATTTGTTTCCTATTGCTATTTTACTTTTGGCCTTTTACCAGTTTTATTAGACAGTGGAGTGAAGAGAGAGACAGGAAAGGACATGTTGGGTTCGAACCTGGTACTATTTTACTTAAAAAGCTTTAATTTACTTTATTTTTACTTACAGATAGATTTGCCAGTTGTAGCACAATTTTTTTAACATTTGTGTTTGGAAAATGCTCGAATCTGGCATATTTTACTGAAAAGGATATCCTTTTAGGTTTTGATGCCTGAACATAACCAAAGACCAATGAAAAGAAACCTACACAGTATATGAAAATTAAAGCTAACAGTGAGTAAAAAATGACAAGAGGTTTTTACAGCAAACATTAAAAAAAAATCACCAGTCAACCAGCCAGGGACTGGAATCGGGCAGTTTCCAGCATTCTCAGCTTTGACCGTGACCATTCATCCAGCCTCACTTATGTCCAATTTCGAGGCAGCATGTAAAACACATCCAGCAGTGCAAGCAACACACTCACAGCCACAATAACACCGTTAGCATTGAAGTGTTTCACTGTAAGTGAAAACACAAAGTTTGTCAAAGTAAACGGGTGGAGGCCATCATGACCACCATGAAAGGGTTCTTAACCAAAACACAGTCAGACACTTAAACAATCCTTTAAAAAGAAACTAACATGGGAAAAGGAGCTAAAGCTACAACTAGAGCTCAGGGCCAGCCACAAGGTGGCAACATTGGTATGAGCAAATAACCAAAGCAGTTAAGGGGAAAATTATGGAGGCAAGCGAAAGAAAAAAAGGGTCAATGCCTGCTATGTGAGGAATTTCTGCAACAATTAGTTTTGGCAGATCACAAAAAAATCAGAAGTTAGAATCAGCCAAGAAAATTACAGTTGAAGTATCTTTAATAAACATCAGCTTTAACCTCATAATAATCCTTTAAATAAAACTTATTGATGCACTATATAGAGTAGCAATTAAGTATAATCAAACCTTCCTCTGCATAGCCACAACAATTATTTTAGCAAGGATATATTCTTGGAATGACTGTAATCCTAAAGAAGGGGCACATTTTAGTACGCTAAAGTAGCTTGTGTCTGGACTCGTCATATGCATTTCAGATCACCTTTTCACAAACTATCATTGACAGTCATAACCACAATGTGTTAAAGGTTAATTGATGTGTCCATGTGGAGGCTCACTGAAGTGTGTTAGGTGATAATTGGCAAACTGCATACAGTGCCTTGAAGGTTTTGTTACTAACTGATATCTTGGTAGGGATTCACTCAAGTGTATTCAAGTGTGCACATGTATGGTTGCTCTGATAAGTGTGAATGCATATGTTTGTGTGTGTGTGTGTATATTAATTGATGACTTACAATTGGAGCTTTAACAAAGCTTCAGTGCTTCAGTAGCACTCTAAAAGTAATTAATGCGATTTGTGGAGAAAACACATCACATGTAGCTCACTTGCATCTAATTGGCTGTCATTTTATATTAAAATGGTAATTCTAAATAAAAGATCATCAAAATAATAAGATAGATAATATGTATCCTGGGCAAGACACGTGCCCAAAAAAATCTGTACTTTCAGGATTAATTCATTGATATCGTTACCACGTGAATCTGTTTGAAATATGGAGCTACTTGAAACTGAAAATATCCTAATTAAAAATAGCTGACAGTGTTATGTTAGGTGCCTTCTTCCATCATTAATCTTCACTACGATGCCGTTCATCACTCACAGGAACATTAGCGGCCAGGCCTTGTTGAACTAAAGATGGGGGAGAAGACAATTCTACATGTGCTTCACATTTCAAACACAGCCAGTGGGTTGTTATTACCCTATCGATAAACATGACCAAGATTTAAGACACCGTGAATGGAATCTTCTCCCGAATACTGCATACTGTGAGTCACAATACCTACAAAAACAGGAGACTGATTATTGAAAAAAGAAGGAAGTTAAAAAGTGAGGACGACAGACAAGACTTATCCAAGCCAGAGGATTTTTACAAGTTGCCAGAGAGTTGATTAAGTGTGTCTGAGGTACTGCTATCGGGAGCCATGCCATGAGCGATGTGAGACAACCTGGTCTTTGGCATGCAATGAGTTGCAAAAGAGCAATTCACTGTATGCAAATAATGTAGATGATTTTTCTCTGTGGTTGGATTGAAAAATAAACCTTCATCCACTGATGTTTTACTTTAAAATCTTAGCTTCGTGGAAAACTTTGGTTTTCATGGCATGTGTTTATCTTTTCATGCCTATGTATTGCAAAGAATAGCAAAGTGGGACTCAAGTATAAATGTTACAACTCTCCCCTACTGTCACTACAATATGGATTTACAACCCTAAAGGGTATTGCCATATCACTCAATGATTTTTTTCTTCTTTTTTTAAGGTGCGTCTTGCCCCTGCTCTGCCAGTTGGCATGCATCAATGTTTTTCCACGTGTCAAAGCTCAGGTTGACACCAGCAGTATAACACACACAGCTTGTAGACATCTGCATCCAAACGCTCCTTGATGTGACCTTATTATCATGCTGGGTGACTGTCATCTTCACCAGCAGCTAAACATCTGCCAGACCTGATGGTAGGAGCCGCACTTCCACACATACGCACACAGAAAAAGGCCCAGATATGAGATGCTCATGTGGGAAACACGGCCTATTTGTTTTCTCTGCAGGATAATTTAAAGAGAAAGTTGTGTTTCCGAAGCTTCTGGCATGAAGCAGCCCAGGGGAAGCTGGTGGATGGTTGGAAACAATAAACGACAAGCCCCAAGACACCAGTCACACTTTTTATGACCATAGAAAAAGAACCATATGGATCCATTTTATGGTGATTCAGTTGGTATCATATCCAGCGATTCAAAGCCTTAGTTGAAATTTGTGAAATCTTATGCAGTTTTTGGATGGTGAACTTGAAAAAAAATCTTCTGGGAGAAAGAATGCTTGCCTTTAAAAAGTACTGCCTTAACACTTACAAATTTCACTTTTCATTGTCATAGATTTTATGAGTATGTGAGAAATAAGAGTTAACCATCTAAATTCCAGTGTTAACTGGGACATAACACACTGGAAGTTATTCTTCTGCTGCAGTTCAGGACTCTGTCTATGACTATGTCTAGCACTTATACAAAAGGCCCAGCTTTCCAGACATGGATTAAGCCTAGTCTTAGACTAAGCTTTTTGTCACTGGAAATCAAATTTCCCTTAAGTTTTGGTAACAAATCTTATGGTAGTCAAAGCAGAACCAGTGACTGGTTGTCTAGTATGCATGCCTCCTATCAGCTTCCCATAAAAGATTTGCTACTGGACACTCAGCCTGACAAGCTCAAGCTATTGTTGTGGGACTTAACCATGCCTTAAATTCGAGATGTGCTACAGGTTCTAATGCAGAGGTCTCGAACTCCAGGCCTGAAAGGCCGGTGTTCTGCAGGTTTTAGACATGTCCTTGATCCAACACAGCTGATTTAAATGGCCTCAACATGTCTTAAATTTCTCCAGAGGCCTGGAAATGAACTAATTATTTGATTCCGGTGTGTTGACCAAGGGGGGAGATCAAAAACCTGCAGGACACCGGCCCTTCAGGCCTGGAGTTGGACACCCCTGTTCTAATGTAAATAGAGGCAAGTGGTGTTAGGCCTGTTTCCAGAGACAATAGCCAACTGTGACCACAGGATGGCAGCGATTGAGCATGCATTAAGACAAACACATGCCTGTTAGCGTCATCCTTCAGTTGCTGCCATCCTGTTAAGTAAATCCCATAAGGTGGATTCTGTTCATCTGGATGTTGCATTTTTCTACATTTTTCTTTTTGTATCATGTGTTTGAAGAGTGATCACTTTTAAGTTTTAACTAATGCTTATTTTTAGAGCTCAAGGAGTGCTTGTGATAGAACTGCTGTCAAGTCTTCTTTTGATAGTGTTTTGTGAGTGGTGGGTGGTCTGCACTTGGTTGATTTAGTGTCACATTGTTCACATAAGGATGGCAGCCAGCGACACTTTATGAATAAAGAGTGTCCATCCATCCATTTTTTGCCACTTACACAATTCAGGGTCAAAGGTGAACTTTGAAATATAAATAACACTATTGCAGTATGTGCACCAAGCAGTCTTTATTTACCATTTAAATCCTCTGGTTTACCAAACACTAACACTAAATAACAGGGAACATAGGGAAACAGCATTCGGTTACACCTTATGCACCCAAATTCAATCCAGTTTCTTTTCTAACTTTTTCCTTTACTGCATGCTGACTATAGAGTACAAGATTAGTGACATTTTGGAGTAATGGATCAATAGAGGCACTTTGGTCTTGTCACAAGGAACAGACTATTTCTGCAATATGGGCTTCTCCCTGTTGCTCTCTCCCATTTTCTCTTTTAATCTTTTTCTCTCTACATCACAATCTGCCCTTCCTCTTAGATCAGGTGTGAATACCAGCAAATGGACTTTAAGAAAAGGCACACAAATAGCAAGCCTATAAGACTGTCTTGTGAAACTCCATCATTCTACTAAAGCAGCAACAGACTAGAAAGGCAAATCCTCTAAGCTGCACTGCCTATTAGTACTCATTTAATAGGATGGATTCAGAAAAGTCAGTGGACAGCCTGGCATACTCATACAGTGGATTAATAATACAAGTCATTTTTTATGTGCGGCTTCGGCCGGTATCACCTTTCTAACCTTTCACAGGCTTAGTTGGTCTCTGTAGGTAGCCAACACTGCCAAGGCTGATGCGGCAAGAAATCAATACCAAAAATATTCTTAATCATCATCAATTCAATTCAATTCAATTTTATTTATATAGCACCAGATCACAACAACAGTCGCCTCAAGGCGCTTTATATTGTACAATAGTACATACAGAGAAAACCCAACAATCATATGACCCCCTATGAGCAAGCACTTTGGCGACAGTGGGAAGGAAAAACTCCCTTTTAACAGGAAGAAACCTCCGGCAGAACCAGGCTCAGGGAGGGGCGGGGCCATCTGCTGCGACTGGTTGGGGTGAGAGAAGAAAAGAACAGGATAAAGACATGCTGTGGAAGAGAGACAGAGATTAGTAGCAGGTACAATTCATTGCAGAGAGGTCTATTAACACAGTGAATGAGAAAGGTGACTGGAAAGGAAAACTCAATGCATCATGGGAATCCCCCGGCAGTCTACGTCTATTGCAGCATAACTAAGGGAGGATTCAGGGTCACC
>VUQR01013791.1:67361-80327 GCA_015108515.1 Hemichromis elongatus | reverse complement strand
CTCCTCACTTTTTTTTTTTTTTTTTTTTTTTTTTTTTTTTTTTTTTGGGGGGGGGGGTGTTATTATTTATTTATTCTTTTTTTATTTGACTGTGGTGTATCTGGGCCATGTTACCTGGTGCTCCAGTAAAACTAGAGCGGAGCCTACAGGTTAGCTCTCTGGGGAGACCAGATAACACACTTTACCATACTTTCGAAGGTAAAGTTACTCGGGAGCTGTGTTGAAGTAGGCCTAGTTTTAAGTTCAGCACAACAGTACAAACATGTAAAATTTGCTATCAGAGAAGATTGAGAACAGACACGTTACATTTTTCAAAACCAAGGCTGTCAAACTGTTGCTGTTGTTTTTTAACTGTGTCAGCTGTGGTTTAAACACTGTGTTGTATACTGCAATCAACAAAAATATTTCTTTCTCTATTATAATGTGAAGCTTGCTTATAGCTGTACTTAATACAACTGAGGTGTTTTTTTATTTAATTTAAATTTGTAAAAAGAGAAATAAATAAATAAATAAATAAGGGAGCATGCCATATAATAATAGTCAACTGAAACAGAGGGAACATGGTAAATAAAACGTGATGATGTTGTTTGCTCTGTATTTTTATCAAGAAAATTGCCTTTATCTACTTAATCTAATGTTTACATCTACTTTCCCTTTTTTTGTTATTTCAGTGGGTTGTTGTGTAGGGCATAAAGGGTGGTCTCAGATAGTGTGAAATGTTTTAAATGTAGATGAATTATTTTGTAAAACAAAGTAATAATTTCTCATGCTAGAAAAAAGAAAATCTTTTCATTCTCAAAATAGAGAATATAGAGAAGCATCAAATTCTATTTAGTTGGTAAATGATATGATCTCCTGTTGATCAACTGGTTATATAATTGATGAACTTTCTAATATTTCTAAATAATGAATGTGTTTTGGTTTTTTTTTTGTATTTTTGCTCACTAAAGATATGCTCTGTGTGTGTGGACCCTTATTAGGTGGTTTGCATAGGATCCATGGCCGAACTAGAAGAGCTGACTGGAGTCAAAGTAACTGATTTGCATCGGGAAACGTAAGTCACTGATTAGCAGCTATTCCGTTGAATACATACTCAGTGTTACTACTATAATAGTGAGTCACACCCTTAGACTGTACAGGAGTCAACACACGATGATACCTTTTTGTGAGGTCGTGTGTGCCAGTGTGCAAGTTTATTTTTCAATTTTGCATCAGGTTCCTCTAATGTGACCTGTTTTCCTGAACCAAACCGGTGTTGTTGTGCATAGATCACCTTTCTCTTCCGCCCTTCATCTGCTAATTACCTTTAATCACTTCCACAGGGCTGGCCATCTTTAATTGATGAGTGAGAAAGGGCTTACTGTCACCAAGCTCCCATGTTTGTTTTTCTATGCAGGGCATGACGTTTGTAACATTAATCTGAATGATTTTAGCAGCTTTCAAGATTAGAGACTCTAATTAAAGAATATCTGATTAGCCAGTTAGCAGTTAGTTGGATGTTGTCTTTTAATGTCTACAATGTTTCTAAAAAGTTAAAATCTAGAAGAACCTTAGGCACACCCTTAGATAACCTGACTTTTAATACACTTCATCTTTCAAGACCCAAAAACCTGGATCCATGGCACAACTCAATGTGGGTGCATCATTAAACACTTAGTCTGTTCATGGGTCATTACATAATAAGTTGCCCTAGAGGCATACTGAAACAGCTTCAGTACACACGGGCGTTGAGTCTCCATATCTCTTGATCTCTAATAGATAAATTAACACAGTTTATCAAAAAGATGTTTTTACTCATCTGGTATTTTGATGGTGGTTGCTGAATTAGCTAGCTTAACATGTTGGTCCAAAATTTCCCATTAGTGTGCACCTGGTTGAGATCCAGTCACTTCAAAGGCCAAAGCATATAATTGGCATGTTATTTTTATATTCGTATAACCTCTTTAGAACGAGTGGAGCCAGATGATGCCAAAATGTCCCGTCAGTTTTATATAGGCCCAGCCATCAGATTCATCTACGTAACAGTAGATGATGACCTACACCATGAATGTGACATAGGTCATCAGTGGTTAATTATAACCGGTCCTTAAAGTGGATATTTTAAACAAATCATTTTCTTTAGTTAAAAAAACAAATAAAAAACTAGAGATGCTTATGTGGTGTGACCAACTAGTGAAGATTATAGTTTTGCCTGCAAATGCATAACAACCTGCAAAAATGAGAGCTGATGTACCGCTCAGAATATGTTAACTTCACTTATTTTTCACATCCTTCCTTTAGTTAGTTCGAAAAAGAGGCTTCTTAAGAACAGAAAAGCACTTTTATGCAACTGCTTAATCTACTTTTCTTTGGATGTCCTGGGTTAATGTTTTTTTTCTTGCTCTTATAAATCAATGTTTAATGGGTTTTAGGCTTTTCATGCTATCTGATAATTAAGAGAATATTCAGGTTAGCTTAATGTATTTTATTTATTGGCTGAATTTGACAAGAAGAGTAAACCAGTAAAAACAAAACAAAATAACAAAAAAAAATCCTCTATACCCATTTTTTACCCAAAGCTGTAATAAAAAAGCTTAATCCAGTAAGAGCCAGCTTTATATTACCATTGTTCTCCTCTTAAACCTCATTCTCAACAGAGAAAGCCTATAAAATCCTTGTTCTGGTCTGCAGCACAAATGCCTCAAAACCTTATTCCATGTAATACACATCTGTTTAAGAAGTGGCTTGTGATGCTAACCAAACTAAAAATGAAACAAAAGTCCAGCTGTCACTGCTGCGTCTTATTTTCTGCTGGTTAATTTTTACTTTCCGCTTTACCTGCACAGCATCGACAGTGTGACAATCCCCTCCCGTCTTGGTAAGGGCGTGCTGCGGAGGATCACAGAGGTGTTTGACTGCTGGTTCGAGAGTGGGAGCATGCCTTACGCTCAGGTTCACTATCCCTTCGAAAACAGGAAGGAGTTTGAGGACACTTTCCCAGCAGACTTCATTGCTGAAGGCATAGACCAGACCAGAGGATGGTAAACTGAAGCTGAATGAGTGAACTGATGAGTGACACATTAGAAGTCGACACACGGAGATCTCCCTGACTAATTTCATTAAGGGAAATCACGAGAAAGGATCATAAATTGGCAGATGGAAGTACAGTTTGGATGAGCATGTGACTGAAATATGTCGTACATTTATTTTTTTAACCGTATGAAATAATATCATTAAGAGTAGTGTAATTTTAAAATCTATGTCCAACCTAGGAGAACAAATGAATGTTGGGTTATTGTCACCCTGACGTTGTCTACTTGTCTTTCTTCCCTATTGTAGGTTCTACACACTGTTGGTGCTCTCCACAGCCCTGTTTGGGAAACCACCCTTCAAAAATGTCATTGTTAATGGGCTGGTGCTTGCTAGGTAGGTCTATCTGCTTAACAAAACATCAGTTTACTTACACAAAAGGTGACCTGTTTTTATTTTCTTCAATATCCCTAAAAATGCTTCTCCTGTCAAGAATCAAGAAATGGCACTGAAAGTAAACACAGTGCATCTCCTTTAAATTAGCTAATAAAATGTGTTTTGATTAAAGAATAACACTTTTTTGCATTAGTATTTAGGTCTCCTGATATTTGATGAATTTGAAATACTATTTGCAGTGTATTCATTTCTTCTTAAAATGGTAATGTTCACAAGCTCATCACTAATGTGTAGTTTTTGGGACTTAATGGCAAACTTGTTTGCGCACTTGGGGGATTTTCAGCCGAAAGATTGTGCACTGAGGAGCATTTATGGCTCCAGGACGATGAAACTGGGATCGAATCAAATAAACCTGCCTATTCATTTTCCCAGTAATCAACGAATATTTCATGTTCACAGAGGAGAACTGAGGCCTTTGGAACAAAATAAAATTCAATAGTAGGCTCCTGTTTTGTTTTCAGTGTTTAAGAGGATTTGTTGACAGAGCAAATATCATGAGAGCTATTATCAGAGCTATTTTTCCTGCACATTTTCATATTTCCCAACAAATATTGTGTTTTGTGCTCTCCCCCACTAAATCCACTATTTACTTTACCTCATTAACACCATTTTTATTTTAGTTCTCTTCCCCCTCAGTCACCTGCGTATTTATCCCATCTTTGTTTTTCTTTTCCCTCTTTAGTCTTAATAAATGGGATGTGTGTATGCAGCATTTAGGCTTCAAAGCTGCTGCTTCTCTGCAGCCTTGGGGTCTAAGTGCAGCTCTGTGTTCGCAGGCCTGCTGAACTGGAAGGACTTGACTAATTTAAATATTAAGTGCGTGGTTCCCAACATGCACTTTTATGCATGCGTGCGTTTGTGCATTAATAACTTTGCTTGTCTCAATCTCACAGCGATGGACAAAAGATGAGCAAGCGCAAGAAGAACTACCCAGATCCTGGACTGATAGTGCAGAACTATGGAGCTGATGCCCTCAGGTCAGCTCTGTGAGCGAGTGTGTGTTTGTGAAGCTAAGTGCTTGTGTGCACCAGTGGCAGGGTGTGGGCTAACTTCCTTTATGTTTTTGTTTTTAAAAGTTTGAATTGATGTCTGCTTAAGTACAAATGGGTCCTACATACATTACACACACACACACACACACTACATGCATACAAATGCCCTTCTTTATACATTCTTTCTCCTTTGCTCCGAGCAGCAAGAGCGCTATGGCCATATGGCCTAATGAATAAACCACTATGCAGTTGCACCATATGCTCACATATACACTGATGGGGAGAGAGCTTCTAAAATGAAGAGGAAAAAGGCAACAATCTGTTTCTATTTGAGGCCTCCATTTTTCCACTTTTCTGGCTTTAATCAGTGTTTACAGTATAACCACTAAGGTGTAGTGAGCTTTATAACTGAAAAAGGCAGACTGATGTACAGGCTATAAGGACTTTTTCTTAGTACTTTTGAGTAGTGACAACTATGTCTCCCACATATTTTAGCAGTCAAAGACTTTGCCTATTCTGTATTTTTTTTTTTTTTTTTTTTTTTTTTTACAAATGAATCTCAGTGTTGCTGCTATTAAAATTACTCATTGCTTGTTGCATGAAGTTTCATCATCATTCAGCTTTCTTACAGGACCAAAAAAAATGTCCATCAGTGTGCTGATGCCTGCCAGAGAATATTACACTAATATGCGTTATTTGTCAACCGTGGCTTTAATGGAGACAAGAAATTAGTTTGCACTGTGATGGTTGCTGGTGGTAAAAACAGGTTTAGGCACAAAATGTACTTGAAGCATTTCAGGGTGGACATGTATACCTTTATTTTCAATGCATATAGCTTTATTTTAGTACTTTTAAAAAATTATCCAGTAGTGTTTTCCTAGTATTTATAGGGAGTTTTGCTCATTTTTGACTGAAGTTTTGGACTAAATCAGACTTTTTTGTCAATGCAGCTGGGAGCTGGTAGGGCTGCTGAGAGGCTTTTCCCTCATAGCTCCATGCATTGATTGGCTGCTGGTGTGTTAGGTATTAAGAACACATTATACTCCACAAATATTGATCTTTGTAGTAGCTTAAGACAGAAATGGACATAAATCAAACTTCTTCAGCAGTTCACAATTTATTTAACCATAGCTTTGGTTCAGTCTTGTATATTATAGCTCACTGGTTTCCATAAATCAGCTTTGGCATCTTTGAATCTAATATTTATTGGCTTCATCTTTGAAGCCAATAAATAAAGTAAAATAAAAACGGTCACATCATCGGTATGATGTTGATGTGAACATTAATATAATGACCGTGTCTGGTCCCTTGGTGTTGTATATAAGCCTTCTATGTTCTGTGCAGGTCATAAAAAAAACACGATCCTCAGCTGTGTAGGATGTAGTGTATTAAAAACTATTAGGAAGCCTGAACGTAAATGAAAGTCACCGTGTATTTAAAATGGGACTGAGAAGATAGAAACCACAAACTACAGTGAAGAAATTTTCAAAAGTGAAACTATTTTCATATTTTGGTTGTAACGAGTGGCATTAATGAGGCATTTTAATGCAGAGAACTGTGACTGGATATTTGCATTCTCTATAAACCTTAGAGATGGTTGTGAAGGAGTCAAGCCATCAACAAAGAGGGGTTGGTTGGGGTTATCCTTATTCAATACCTTTGTATTCTCTGTTTTCGTTATCCTCAGCCGCTAATATTTGATCTGCACTCACCACCTACTTCACTTCCACTGTCCCTCTCTGCAGACTGTACCTCATCAACTCTCCTGTAGTGAGAGCAGAGAACCTGCGTTTCAAAGAGGAGGGTGTGCGAGATGTGCTAAAGGATGTCTTCCTGCCGTGGTACAATGCCTATCGCTTCCTGGTGCAGAATGTACAAAGGTTACAGAAGGTACATTTGCAATGAACAAAAGCCAGACTCATTATTTTTACAATTCCTGCAGTGTTCCTCTAGCTTTTCCTGCTTCACAAACTACAGCACTTTCTCATAATACGCGGGTTAGCTACAAATATACCCCAATTAATTATTTGGTTGTAGCTGGCACAAAAAATAGATTATTGTTGTTATTCCAAAGTCTGCAGCAATGACTTTTATAAAGGTCCTTATATTAGTGTTTAATGGCTGTGTATTTAACCTAATTTTAATAACTTGGGAGCTAGATTCTGCTGTGTGTATTTATATTAAATAATATATCATTATTCATTTGTTTTTCCTTAGTACTTTTAATAAACTAATAGTGAGATAGTTACTGAGAGTAGCTTTATGTGGCATAGTGCCCCTAAGAAAACTGCCTGTAAAAAAATAACTACCGGTAAGTATAAATGTAAAAAAGACAGGAGAATTATGCAACTTGCCAGTTCTCCACTTTTTTCGTGATGACTTTTAGATTTGCAGTCTTTAGGGAGAGTCATAGAGTACAGTTTAAAAACAGAACCCATTAATGCCAGGTAAAACCACGAATGAAGGTGCAGCTTCAAGCTGGACTGACATCAACTGTTGGCTCTGTGAATTTTCGAGTCAGTTGCCATTAAACTATTGCTAATGAGATGAGTTGATTAAATGTAAAGATTCAAAACGATGAAATAGTGCAGCACCTGTGTGTGCTCTAATGTTAGAGACCATGAACGCCAACATATCTGATTAAGAGCAATTGCATCCTCTCGCTGCATTCCCCTGCAATCTATCTGCTGTCAAGTCTGTTTAAAAATGCCAAAACGCTTAAAATACCTTAGAAATTGTAAAGAGCAGATCTTGGTTCTTGAACCATTTTAATATCAGGCTGTTTTAGGAACTTTACAGTCAGAGTCTGTATAATACTTGTCCACAGAAGCAGTTACCTCTTAATATCTTTCTGATTAGTGAGTGCCAACTGCAGCTATAACACTGTGCACAGAGATGGGACATGTATCGAGACTACAGCAGCAACTGCTTTCCTTCAGTGTAGATGGTACACAATAGCATGTTCAGACTGATTTACCACTATTTCATTCAAATGACTGTGCCGCGGTTTAGAAAACAGCACAACTTGTGGAAATCACTTATAAAACTAACCACATCTATGAGTTCTATTTGGGGGATTGTGCTAATACGCCATTTATACCTGTTTAACAAATCTGGTCCGTAATGCTGGAGTCATACAAGGGTTGGAATGGTTGGAGACTGGGCATGTGATTTTTTTTCCTTTAAAGTGGTTCCTTAAAAAAGGAGACAAGGGTTACAACCACTTGCAGTTAGTTGGCATCTTCAAATAGGACGACAATCAAAAGGCAATAAAATAGGGTCAGTCAGCTATCAGTCGGCTGTTTGAAATTGCATGCAACTACTGGCCAGTTGCATGCAATTTCTGTGCATGCGACTGGCCAATTGCTGTGAGGAATTGGCAGGTGCATGCACATAAATTCGCTTTAACTTGTTAAGTCACATATAACTTTTATTTTTATAGGACTATTATGGCAAAGAGACATGTTGCAGGGTTGTTGCGCTTGTTAGTGCAGACTCGGATTGTTTGCAACATGTTTGCAGTCTGTCTGCATTTATACATTAAATCGCAGTTATTTACAAACCTTCACCAGCGTGTCAGAGTGTGATTTCAGTCAATCTGAGTGGAATTAAGCATGGAGGTCCAAACTACTGCTGCTTCTCCTTTTTTTTTTTATTGATGCACAAAGCATATTTTTGGCAAGTTTTCTAATTCTTCACCTCATGCTCATGTAAGAGGAGCAAATAGCATTAATAGCATCTGTGCTCAAGCAGGGATTTTATGTATATGGCTGTTTGTATTTATGTCTTAGGAGGAGAATAGCCGCTTCCTATACAATGAAAACACAGCAAAGAAGAGCGACAATATCATGGACAAATGGATTCAGTCATTCACGCAGTCCCTCATCCAGTTCTTCAAGACTGAGATGAAAGGTGAGACGGCCACTCTTAACAAATGCAAATGTTTCAGTCATTTTACGCGACAGTGACTCATCATTCTCTGGAGACGTATCCTATCCTAAACCTAACCCTACCCTTAAACCAACAGGGGTTGAGTACCCACCACCATTATAAGTTTTATATTAAACTCTTATATCCTTCAGTCCTGCAACTATTTATGATGTTTCTCTTTCCAGTGTAATTGGACTGACAGTTTTTTCTGGTCACAGGTTACCGCCTGTACACCGTCGTGCCTCGCCTGCTCAAGTTTGTTGACATGCTCACCAACTGGTATGTCAGGACCAACAGACGCCGCCTGAAGGTGAGATCGCAGCTCTAAATCTGTTCTTGTTTTCATGTAAAGACGATGTGGGTGAAAGCAAATGATATATCACTCATACTACACTCATAAGTACTACTGTATACAAAAATAGATATACATATTATGACACTTTGCTGAATATTTCCTTTATTTGGTGTTACTAAATAAATAGTATTACTCATTCATTTAAACTATTATTAAAAGCATCATTAATTCATCCTTCACCTGTAAACATTTTATAGAAATGTGTTTTTAGCCCTGCTTGTGAAAAATTGGTTGATTTCAACTCACGGCACATGCATGAATGTCAGCGAGAGCATTTTTTTTTTCATCTTTCTACTGTTCCAAGGGGAAAGGACTTATTGATGTGTATGTGAACTTTGTAGGGCGAGAGTGGCGCTGAGGACTGCTTGTGGGCACTGGAAACCCTCTTCAGTGTTCTGTTCTCCATGTGCAGGCTGATGGTGAGTCATCTGCTTTCTGTGTTTTAGTGTGTGTGAGACTGAGAGAAGAGATTGCATGAGGAAAATTTCTTGTGGTGAGGTTGTGCTTTTGTGTATGCAAGAAACAAAAGCATAAAGCTGCTATTGTAAAGGTGTGTTTGTGTGCGCACTTAACTATGAATAATTCATGAGTAGTAGGAGTTTTTATTTATAACACATTGATGTTTGCATGTGAGGCACGAGGCACGCTAAGAAGCAGTAATCCCAACACAGATCAATACAGATCAGCTGTGTGGTATACAAATTAATTGGTTGGAATGGAAGAGAATCGCATAGGTAAACTCACAGTGGCGCAATTCTGTTTGAACTTTGGCAACAATTGAGATGAAAAAGACCTAGATAAAAATTGCACTTCTGACTTTTAGACCTTCTTGTCTGAAAAATGTAAATTAACTACAGTGTCACTCATCCAATAAATTTTCCTCTTTCTCTTTTTCTCTGTACTTTCTTTCTTGCCTTTCTACCCCTTCAGGCTCCTTTCACACCCTTCATTACCGAGATGATGTACCAAAATCTGCGTCACCTCATTGACCCTGCTTCTGTTGAAGAGAAGGACGACAGCAGCATCCACTATCTCATGCTGCCTCAAGTCAGGTTGGAAAAATCCTTTCAGTAATGTGAGAGGAATTTTTTGCCAGTTAATGTGTTTATTATCATTACTGTCAACAGTAGATCACATGGATACGACAAAAACAGAATTTGCAGCCTAGGGGACTGAGCTCCGCTCAGCTCTGCGGTGTTTTTGTCACTGCTGTTCAGGAAAAAACAAAACAACAGGGAAAATAAAATAAAGAGAAATCACATGGAATGGGACAAAATTTGTTCATTTAGTAGCTTCAGTTCTAGATTGTGCCATCAATAGTTGGTGGACACCCAGGCAGGGCTAAATAGAGGGTGAATGATGGAGAATCCAAGTTGCTGGAAACACATTTCAAGATGGATTCTGATATTTTTTATTGATTGAAATGAGGAACAACCATTCATAAATATATTTTAAAGGGTACTCTAAATCAGGTTCTCATCTACAGATAATTTAAGTACATTTTGATATAGATAATCAGCTGAACTTTTAGTAATGCATTCCAACTCTTCTGCAGTTGACAGCAGTAGACTTTGTTCTGCTGTGCAGTCTTAGTGAGTTTGGCATAGCAGCACATGAACCACACTCTCATTGGACTGGCCCTTCAGCTCACAGCTAATCCCAGAAAGCAGAAAAAGGTCTACCATTGCTGGGGGCAGTTCATCACAGTGGGACGGTTGCCATAAAAAGTAAAGAGGAAGTGCTATGGGTTTCCAGGTTAGCATGACTTAACTTTTAAAATAGGATTGAAGAATGTGGGGAACCACCTCCAGCTGCAAGTGTATTCTACAATTTAGGTGCACAAGTTAAACTAAGAATCTGAAACTGTTTTTCAGCCATTTTAATCTAACAAAGGTCAACTGGGTTCATTGGCTTTTCTTGGCACATAGCACTCAGCAGCAAAAACAGAAAGCACACTTGTGTTAGCTCCTTTTCTGAGAGGATATCCACTGCTTATGTGGTCTAATCAGGGTCAGCCACAGTGTGTGGCTGTACTTTACCACAATTGTACTGAACTCTGAACTGTTCATAGGAGATTTTAAGGAGTTTTCATTATTTTCTTTGTAATTTCCAGGCCTTAATTCCTGTGGTTCTTTGGCTACTATCTACTTATCTGTGATTGTTTACATATTAATCAACGTGACCCTAGTAAAGAAGAAAAACAAATCTTTATTATTCTTAAAATTGCTATTTGAATGGAATAGCCAGCTAAGACTCTTTGATGTCAAGAGTTTTACAATGGTTTGTTCACTGCTGTTTTCTCTAGAAAATGAGTTTAATCCTGTTTGGGGTTTTTAGTGTGATAGTAGAGATTTTAGAAGAGGCTGAGAAATATTCATGCAAAATTACACAGACCCTTTCTTGATTGTCGGCCCTGCAGAATGGATATAGCTCACAAAATATGTTCTTTTCATTTCCTTTCACTTCAATTACTCCAGTAAAAATTGTGGCTTGGCGGCTGATCAGTTTTGTAATGCCTGGGAGGAATTTCTAATTGCCCAAACTTAATTGCATCATCTTTAACTATAAAAAAAAGTTCTGACGTGATTAAATATCCATTTGATTTAGCATAAGGAAAATAGTTTGTGTAATGGTTCAAATAATCTCCCCTGTCACTTAGGCAGCCCTCAGGGCTGATGCTTTATTAGCTGCTTGTCCTTCCTGCTGTCAGATGGGAGTACTTCACCTTCCTCCCAAAGGTCAGCTACCAATCAGCTGGTGGGAACAGCCGCTCGTCAATCACCTCATTAAATGATTGGTTCTCCCTGGCCTCTCGCACCTCTTGTTTTACTCCAATGTGGTGTGCACGCTGAGAAGGCACAAGCCACGAGTAAATGAACAAGCATTGTGCATAGTTTTGTGTGCCTGCATATATTTAAGGATAATATTGCTATTATGTGTGATTATTAGTGGCTGAACAGCTCAAATTTGAATTCGGAGGTGGAAGTCTTGGCGTACTTTATTACTGGAGCTAAATAGATGGTTCTGAACTCTGTCTTTTATATATGCAGTACTGACCCTGCTGTTCTCTACTGTTTTCATCAACAGATAACCCAATTAATTTCTTAAAGCAACATTAACGAAAAGATGAGGAGTGTTTTTAGTGGTAAAAATGCTGCTGTCCACCCAAGTATTCCCTACACATAGTTTTACAGAATAATGTGTATTTATCCTAAGAGGATGTGTTATTGTTATGAATGAGGACTGAGGTCACATGGCTGAAATGACCAAAGCTCAGCCACTTCTAGTTTCAGTTGATTGTATTCTTTACAATCCTATTCTCTCTGGTGTCACAAAATAGGTTGAGTTATCCAAACAAGGATTCTCTCACTCGATGCTGCATACGGTAACATGAAAAGTATGACACGCAATATTTTTTCTGTTTTTACAGGGAGAATTTGATTGACAAGCGCATTGAAGGCGCCGTCTCTCGGATGCAGTCTGTGATTGAGCTGGGCAGAGTGATCAGAGACAGGAAGACCCTGCCTGTCAAGGTAGATTATAATACTGACTCTATCCTCTTCTGTAATCCATGGGGATCTACATTGTAGCTACTCTATAGGAAACAAGATTTAAAATGTGGCAAAAAGAGACTTTACTTGCACTTGCTTCATTTCTCCAGGACTTCAATGCACATTTTACATTGTTTATCAGTAGATTCATCCATTGCCTTCTTGCAGTGTATTGAAAGCCTATGAAGAGGACTCTTTCAGATAAAATGTTGGACTTAATTTGAAAAGCACCTCTGGAGCTGCCAAAAACAGAAATGCATTCATAAAAACCAAAAAGAGATTTTCAGTCAGACTCAATTCGACGCGATGTAATATGGACCATGTCTGACTTAGGTTCATTTCCTGAATTACTGTCACAGCTTTTTTTTTTTGCTTGTAGGAGTAGTCTTTATTTATTTCAGGTAAAAATACATTTTGGACATTTATAGAAGACTTAATAAATATAATCGTCCAAAAATAAACAATAACAATAATAATAATAATAATAGTATGTAGAAAGAACTGTTTTAAAAAAATGTATCCAATATATAGCCAAACACAGGATTTAAGAATTACAGTTTGGGGGTTTTTTTCATTTTTTCATTCATTTTCTTGGAATTGCAGTAAACGGACCCTTTGTCAAAATGTGCTTACTTTTTTTTTTTTTTTTTTTTTTTTTTTTTAATAAGGTTTT
>VUQR01013791.1:50126-64968 GCA_015108515.1 Hemichromis elongatus | reverse complement strand
GTGGGGGAGTGGGTGGTGGGGGGGGGGGGGGGGGGGGGGGGGGGGGGGGCTTATTGGAGATTTACAGATTGACTGGCTTACTGACGATTTGATTTCAGGGTTGATGTACTCTTTAAATGAATGATTCATGGTGGTCATTTTTGACTTGCCCTTTACAACACTGGTATATAAAGTTTTTAACTTTTTATTGTTTCGACTGAGTAGAAGTATCTGCGTGTTTTTCTACATTTTCTCCGTTAACAACTGAAGCCCAACGAGTTTATTGACAGGCTCACGTAAAATCTTTCTGATCTAATGGGAACAGCCTTTGTAATGGCAGTGAATGAACATTTTTCAAAAGTAAAGAAGGGATTGGACAAGGACCCTTCAGCCATGTTGTACAGTTTTTCTGTTTGTTTGGAACAACAGCGCCAGAAGAACCAGCTGATCCAGCAGTCAGGGGATGCATAAATCAATGACTTACACGTCACAAATGTTAGAGAAATCTTTTTATGTTTTGCGTGTCTGAAAGAAAAGAAAATATTGGCTGATATATCACAACACCAGCTTTTTTGTAATCACCAAATATCAGTGTTAGTATTAATCCTTTATCAGTGAGCCTGTATGAACAGCAAAGCTCAAGTCTTTAAATTTTGTACATTGTGAGTGTGCATGTATGTACAGTAGTAATACAAGTACAGAAACCCCCCTGTGACAGACTACTTTAGCTTAGGTTTTGCTTGAAGTATACTAGACTAAGATGTTGGTATGTAATTACAGTGAATTTTATATTGAGCTCCAAGCACATCCACCTGTATCAGTCTTGGGCAGAGGTAACAATGACATTGTATACCCCAGTGTGGGATATTAGCAATCTCTGCAGCCAACTAAAAGACAATGACATGGTGTGTTTGACTATTCTTCATTCCCTAGGAGCTTAATGTGCGACAGTTGACACTTTCAACAGACAAGGACAAGTATGGTATCCGCCTGAGAGCCGAGCCAGACCACATGGTGCTGGGCAAGAGATTAAAGGGGGCCTTCAAAGCCATCACTGCTTCTATCAAGCAGCTCACCAGCGAACAGCTTGAAGCCTTCCAGAAGAAAGGTAATACTGTGTGCCAAAAAGACAATTTGTTACTTAGAATTAAAAAAATAAATAATCACAAAAATGTTTTAGCAGTGTTGATGAAAATTAGCGGCCTTATGTTCTGCATTGACTTCATCTTTATGTATCCTTTTTTCAACGTTACTTGTTTTCTAGTGGTGTTATCAAATTATTAACCTGCTGGCAGTGATTTTGCTTAACAAATAATGAAGTGGTGAAGAACAGTAAGTGTTAATGACGAATCCTCATAGACGACCAAACCTTAGCTGTTCTGGAACAGGGTAGGGATCAAAGCAATGCAAGGTATCTTGTCTCTCCAATTATAGAAAGATGAGGAGAGCCCCCAGAGTCTTTGAGGAAGGAGGCAGAAGAGGTCAGCTGGGCTGTGGGAACTTAAGATTTCCAATCACTTGCATGTTTGAAGTCCGTCCAGTTCTGAGGGGGTAGAAAAGAGCGATGGATGGGAAGAAAGAGATAGTAGAGAAATGTCGGAGACAGGGCACAGAAAGAAGAAAATGTTTATAGTATCACAAAGTTACAGTTCATCAATTAAAATCGAACGCAAGCCATGATGTGAAATTGCTAGCTATTAAACTAAATGGAAGCTACGAACAGCAGAAGTCCTTTGTTTCTGGACAAGGTTTGCAGATGAGTTATATTGATCCTTAGTGGAGCATTTCTCTGTCTGAACAGTCTGAGGGAATGAATCTTACCATGGAAAAAAGCTAAGAGCTCACACTGAGTTGAGTCCACTTTTAAACTTTTGTGTGATTTCCATGACTCGAAAAGTGAGAGAGTGACCGTTAGGCTAGAAAGTGATTGTAAGTTGTGGCCAGTATTCATAACCTATACCTTTTGATGCTATTACTTTCATGAGGTGGAAGAATAATGGTGACGATAGAAGATGTAAAACAGCAATGAAGCAGGGAGGGACAAAGGAAATTAAACTGTGGAAATCTCAGATTAGAGAGAAACGGAGCGACTGTTTCACCGAGCCTCCGGGTGAGGAAAAGTGAAGAGGACAGGAGAACACGGTCATGGTTTTTAGTCAGAACAGAGATATGGGTAATTGCTGCCACGGGCAAAATGGAGATATGAACCTGGGCAGATTGCATTTGCTGTATTGTTTTAAAGCTCAGATCTAGTGCGGATGCAGCTAGAAAGACTTAAGTTTTAAGTCATATTGAAATACTAACAAACATCAGTCCAGACCCAAGAAAACAAGAGAATTAACTTTCAAGTTATAAATGTAAAGCAAGTACTTTATTCATTGTGATTATAACTCGAATCTCCTTTAGAAGTCCTGTTAGAAGATGAACCCTTCCACCAAGTCATTAGGCACATTTATTTAAACAAAGATATAAATCGGTTTAATCATTTTTAAGAGTGTCTGCACCCAGCTTTGATTCACTTACAGCACACATCAGTAATCATTATGGCAAACCTTTTAAAACACACTGAAATAATCTATTATCTCTCGCCAGCATATTAGTCCTTGTAAAACTGGACATTAGAATAGAAATGCAGATATTTTGTTGCAGTAATTTATTATCAGCAATTTTAATCATACACTAAGTATAGTGTTTAACATAGTTTTAAAATCCACATGTAATCCTTTTTTTTCCTTAAGAAAAGTTGTTGACTATTTACCATTTATTGAGATTAGCAAAGAAAAGATTTGTGGTAACCAACATTTTCGTAGGAAATATTGCATACTCATAATCCTTCAAAACTTTATCTAGGCATTTAAGAACGTTGTATTGCTAAAAGCAAATATTTATTATTAATTATCTGGTTATTTGCAGGATCCATAGTGGTGGATGATCATGAGCTCCATGAGGAGGACCTGAGATTGATGTACAACTTCGATCAGAGCTCTGGCTCTGCACAATATGAAGCACACTCTGATGCACAGGTAAACCCAGTGCTCTTGGTATTACAACCCTGTATCCAAAGAATTGCAGCCACCGTGTGAAGTTTAAATAATATGCAATCATTTGCCAATCAGGTGAACTAATAGGCAGTAAAGATGGCATAGATCACTCATTGATTTGTGAAGTCCTGTTTGAAATGACTATTTTTGCAAGACTACAAATGTAGTTTTTAATTTACTTAAATAGCAGAGGTCGTCTTGCAACCTCTTTGATTTGGCTACCTGTCAATGTTGACTGTATTCAGGTGCTCAGTGTAATGTGACTAGATCTAAAAAGAAACAAACAAAAAAAACTGCTGTTGCTACACTAAGCTGCCATATACTGTAAATGCATTTATGTTTCTTTACTGTGAGTGTGATGTATGAAATCATTTCTCAGCTAGGTGGAATCAGTGTATATGTGCATTTCCCAGAGGCCCTCTCTAATCGGTGCTCTTTCAGCCGTATACACGCCACACGGCTGCACCTTAATACCAGTTTACTGAGCTGGCTTTTTAATTCTCTGTTACTCACTCGCTCACACTGACTCTTCAGCTTCCATCTGTCTGATGCTCTGTTCTCCACCATATTCTGTTTCCCCATTGCTTTACGTGTACATTCACTCATCTTTCTCTCTTTTTGTGTTTCAAATGAGAAGCCGACAGTATTGCCTTACTTCTGCCTGGATGTCGTCTAAATTTTGACACTGTAAATGTTTGGGCAGCAGGATAGCAGACTAACTGCTTAAAGATTGCTCTTGTCAGCTGTAAATGTCTGTAAATAGTTTTTAACAATGAGGTGAAGGACTGGGTAGTTCAGTTTTAAAGTAATTTAATTACACTCACTGGCCACTTTTATGTACATCTTCCTAGTACTGGGTTGAATGGCCTTTTGCCTTCAGAACTGCCTTAATTTTCTGTGGCATAGATTCAGCAAAGAGCTGGAAACACTCCTCAAAACTTTTGGTTCATATTGGCATGATAGCATCAGACAGTTGCTGTGGATTCATTGGCTGCACATCCATGATGATATTCTTCAATTCCACTGCATCCCAAAGGGCCTTTGTTGGACTGAGATCTGGTAACGCTGGAGGCCGTTTGAGTTCTCCTGTTAGAAGGAGCCATCAGAAGATGGGTACCGTGGTCATAAAGAGATGGACATGGTCAGAAACAGTACTCTGGTAAACTGTGGCATTTAAAAAAATGCCATACACCGTTACATTACCATAAGCAGTCTAAATCATTGATACAAGGCAGGATGGAGCCATGCTTTCATGTAGTTTATGCCAATTCAGACTGTACCATCCCGAAGTTGAAGCAGATTCAAAGTCATCTGATGAGGCAGTGTTTTTCCAGTCATTTATTGTCCAAATTTTGTTGAATTGCAGCCTCAGTTTTCTGTTCTAAGCAGACAAGAGTGGCGTGGCACCCAGTGTAATATTTTGTTCCTATAATCTGAGGTTTGAAATGTTGTGCATTCAAAGATACTCTTCTGCACACCTTTGTTTACCAAGGGTTTCTTTAAGTTGCTTTTGTATTCCTCTCAGCTGGAAGCTACCTGGCATTAGCATTTTTGCTCATGAATTGCTGAAATGTGTTGGCTGTTTTGATATTTGCATTAACAAGCATTTGAAAATCTGTACAAAAAAATGCCACTGTATGTGAATTTTAGGGGATTAGTAATACTTGAAGATTTTTATGTTGTGTGAAATTCTGTCTATGAGTCATATTCAGTTTTTGTGAGTTGTGCATAGCAATAATAAGACACAGTTTAACTGTGGAGTTCCTCAAGGTTCTATGTAAGGATGAGCACGTTTCACTTCATTGTTTCTTTCTGTTTAAGAGTATTATTGGAAAGAAACGACGCAGACAGTTAAATTGTGGTGCAGACAATGCCTGTCTATTTTTCCTCAATGCTGTGTACATTTTTCACAGTTATAGCTTTCACACCAATTGTCTTCTCATTTTCTGGATAAAAGTACCTGACATATCTTGAAGACATGACAGCTTGGATTGGAATAAATACTAATGAAATTAAACCATAAACTTAAATATTATTCCACCTAGCTGTTTTAATCTAAAATAATATAATAATAATGTAAAATGTTTATTTTTTACTTTTTAAATTTAATAGGACCCCTTTGAAACATTAAGTTTTGTTCACCCAGAATTGAATCTTGTTTATTAGAGCGCCACCTTCATCTCAAGTCACAGAAAGACATCAGAAAAGCTCTATCATAAAATTTGCTATGAGTTTAGTCTTGTCTTCTTTTCTTCTGCTCATGATCTGTTATCATTTAGGTCCTGGTGCTGTTGGATGTCACCCCAGATCAGTCTATGGTGGATGAAGGCGTTGCCAGAGAGGTCATCAACCGCATTCAGAAACTACGCAAGAAGGTGGGGCATTTATTTCTGGACCACTACCAGCTCTGGAAACAAGAGGGCCACATAACACACTGCTACTGAATTTTACAATCCAGTGTTTAATAAGCAGAACCTGACGTAGTTGCAACAGCAAAACATAACAGGCACTAGGGCAGTTTGAGTAGTTTTGCTTCAGATATGAACCTTTTGAGAATGTTTCCTTTATTTAAACAAACTAAACAATCCCCTGCTTTCATATGTATGATAATAGTCCTTTAAACCACTCCCATTTTAGTTAATCTGATGAACTGATTGGTATTTCAAGACTGCAGTGTAGAGTCAAAACTGAAACTTTGCTTTTTGTTATATTTCCGTCACCCCAGTCCTCCCCCCGTTCGTCTTTATGTCTCATTCTATTGTCCGGGCAGTTTTGAAATCTTTCCACTGCAGCGTCACAGTTAGAGGTTTCTCCATCATAAGGCAGGCTTAATGGAAGCTTAATTACAGTCTGGCCCCTTTCAGATTCTAATGTTCGAGCTTTGAAGTGGTCTGGGGAGTAAAGACGGATTAGCCAACAGCCCCTTGTTTTCACAAGCAACAAACAGATTTTTCCATCCCCCTATAGCAGTGGTGTGCACTGGCTCCCTGCCAGGTTAAATTCCTCCAGTTATTTCAAACTGAGATCTGTCAGGAATTTTCCACCCTGTGCATGGGAATTAATTTTTTAGCAATTCTTGTACATGTTTGGTAGTAGTTTGTTGGGTTGCACCTGATATCACTGTTTGCGTGGGAGGCAGAGTTGAGAAACAGGGGTCACCATTTCCTTATTTTTAATGGACTGTTCTCCAACTGGAGAGCTTTATCCCCCCTTCCCGCCACACACACTCTTACAAAAGTTCATGTACACTGTACTAGCCCCATCAGGGTAGGGTCAGTTACTTTGACTTGGAGAACCATTTAAACGTTCTTTCTCTTATCAACGTCTTCTCTGTACCTGGCTGTCCGTCCGCCCTTGAGCCAAATATTGCAAATAGCATGTTTGCAAGAATGTGTGTGTGCGACACAGTCGGTACTTGTGTATACGGCCATGCATATGTGTGCCCAGAAGCACACTCAGATTAGGATGAGATCAATGTGTTTGAATATGTCAAGGTTATCGGAGGTTGGCAGCATATGATGCCAAAATAAACTTGCTGTCATCCAATAAAAATGTCCCCTTGTTTGCTTTCGCCTTTATTTCTTCCTGTACAGTCTCTGCTTTTTAATCCTGATATTCTACTCTTTTGTTCATCTTTTCATTTTGTTTGTCTCCTTTCTGCTTTCAGGTAAGCATTTCTTTCAGGTGTAATTTATTTATAATTGAGGAAAACAACTTTGAAGAGAGTTACTTGTCCTAAAGATGTTTTTGTCCTTTGCAGTCATTGGATTTGAAAACCTACTGAAGCAAGTTTTTTAGCCTGATTACTCACTTATTGGTAAGCCTACTCCAATAAAGAAAAACCCTCACTTCTCGTGCCACCTGTCTTTTAATGTTTGATCTTAGGGGCATTTGGTGCCATCAGATGAGATAACAGTGTACTACCGCTCCCAGCCAGAGGGAGAGTACTTGGCCTCCGTGATCCAGGCTCACACTGACTTCATCCTGGCTACCATCAAGGCTCCACTTCTCCCCTTCCCTGTTCCAAAAACTGCCAACATCATCATAGAGGAAAACACACAGGTATAAAAGAATATGTTTAGACCAAGCAGGGTTATGTATGGCTCAGTTTTTACAAACAGCTTGTAGTCTGATAAGACCTTAAGCATTGTTGAAACATGCTGGAAAGTATATATTATATACATTATATACTTGAGGAGCACTCAAATTGGTGTTACAATAATAAAATTTGTTTTACCTTTTTGTTTAGTGGTTACCATGTTGCCTATCTCCAAATATATTTGGTGCAGTTGTCATGAGAATTAAAGTTATGTGTGACTCTTTTACTCTTTGTTCTTCGTCTGTTGCAGCTGAAGGGTTCAGACCTGGAGTTAACCATAGTAAAGGGATTGTCAGCCCCTCGAGCTCCTCTGAATGGACCAGCTTGCAAATATGTCAACCTCCGGGTGAAGGTTAACAAAGAACAAGGTAGCACATGGGGAGATAATCAGTTTTCTCTCCAGTGTAAATGATGGATGATGAAAACACTGAACTGTCTAATTTTAATTAGAGTTAATATAAGTCTTCTTTGCTGATGATTGAGATGATTGAGATTATCCATATATGCAATCAAATGCTGATATAATATTAATTACAACTATAGTATAAATACAGTAACATTGTCTTACCTGTGATTTACTTTCATTAACTGTTTGGCTATGCTAACAATCCTCTTTAACTGGTTTCTTGTGCAGAGGGTGCAGTGCTCTTGGAGAATCCCAAAGGTGATAACAGGCTAGACCTGGACAAGCTGAAGAAAGTGTGCAGTAGCATCTTTAAAACCAATAACACACAGCTCAAAGTCTTCAGTGACGGGACTGGTAAGAACCAAAATCCCTTATTTTTTTAATGATAACATTTAATCATGTTATATAATAATTAGGGCTGTCAGTGTTAATCGCTCTAAAATGCGTTAACTAAGCTTTCCGCGCTAACTCGATTAACGGGTTAGCGCCGTGCAGCCCCACTCAAAGGTGATCCGCGGTAACTCGTTACCAGAGATTTGACGCGGGTTTTGCGTTAACGCCATTTTAACGCGATTAACGCTGACAGCCCCAAAAATAATATACATCTTCTTCTTTTTACCTGCAAATATTTAATAAAGGTGCAAATTCTTCCTTTACTACCAGTCGGTTATTTTATCCGTCACTTGTTTCACTTTTTTAAAAATATTTTTGCAGAAATCAAAGAGAATTAATTAATTATTTAGTCATAAAAATGGTTCTTTCTATTACACTGTAGAGAAAAATTAACATTTCATAAAGTCTTCTGACTTAAGCTAGAGCACTTTCTCATGTGAGAAAATTCTAACAGAGCTTAGTCAGTATTTTGATTTCACTTATCATGACAACAGTAAAAACAATGGTTATCTTGTGATAATAATTGTTGCATTCATTTTGTGTTTTAGGCCCCAGTCACACAGGCCCTGGCAGCCACCAGTTGCTAGGGAAAGATAAGTGTTCCACAAATAGGTCACATCACAGAGACGTCTGCTGTGCTTAACCATAAACCTCGTTGTGATTGCTGTGGTCGCCATGGACATAGTTTGTCCCGACTTGTCTGCAAATACTCAACAACTACTCACTAAGCAGTGAAATTGTGATGCAAACCTGAAACAAATACCATCTTTCCTTCATAGTAAATAGTTACTTTATAGTTACCTCTGCCTTTCCACAAAAGGTGTCCGTTTGGGGTTTGCTTTGCACTTTTTCAAATTAGTTAATGAGCATTTGCACAGAAGACGCAGGCAAGTCTGCAAACTATGCATGACCACGGCAGTCTTTTAGTGACCACAGTGATCAGCAGGAGGTTTATGGTGCAGCGCTGTAGGAAAGCAGCAGGCAGGATAAAACAACCACCGACTCACTGGTTAGAGAACAAGCATTGCTCCCTAGCTACAGGTGTTTGCCAGGGGGGGTCTGCCCCTGATCTCTACATCTGTGTGACTGGGGACTTGTTTAGATTTCACAAATCATCATGAAACATATGTATATATGTAACTGCCTTTTTCTTACAGAGCTGACCAGCAAAACAGACCTGCAGACTCTGGCTGGTAAAACTTTGTCAGTGACTGCTGGAAGTGTGTCGCCTGACTCCGCCCCCTCCACCGACACCCTCCTCTGTCCTTATGTAAACCTTCTACTATGCAACGCACAGCCAGCTGGTGAGAGAAGCAGCCACACAAACTGAATTTATGTGCACAACATGCTTTTCTCACTCTTAAAGACTTTGAATTTTTTTTATTATGCTAAAAAAATCAGTGTTAATTGTCAAAAGTTACTCCAATCAGCAGCGCAGGCATTTTTTTTAAATAATTGGTCCGACCCACTCATTTTTGTTTTGTTTTGTTTTTGTCCTCTTTATATTTACATTTATATTTGAGATTGAGCTAGTTTTAAATGGAAAGTTTGACATTGATTTTGCTCCAGATCAAATTTCCTCCACTTAGGCTACAAACGTTGATTCATGTATTTATTCAAAAGGTTCTGTACTTGTACCTGAGCAGCCACTTAAATTAGCTTAGCACCAAAACTAGAAATGGTAGATTGCTTGCCGGTGGGGATCAGCACCTCTAAAACTTCCTAATTAACTTTTTGTATTTTGTTTTTAAAAACGTTTTTTTTTTTTTTTTGGAATGTTAACCAGCTGTTGGGTGCAGACAGAGTGGCATCTGTCTCCTCATCACTACCTTCAACAACCATGTATACGGATTTCTTGTCAACATTACAATTATCCCTATTATTTTAGCTGTAGCTGTATTTAGCTTTTTTCTTCCATTTTTTCACACTCATGCATGCTGGTTGTGCAGTTATGAGGCAGTTTTGCTTGTACTGCAGGAAATTGAATATAATCCAACTTTATCCTTTGAGTCATTCAGTCTCAGTCCTTTCACCTTTCCCTTCTACTCAGCCAGGATGTTTTCCCTCATCTTTTCCCAGCTAAAGCTTGTACATATGCCCTCTCAGGACAGAGCCAGCCCTGCTAATAAAAATATTCTGTAATGATGTAACATGAGGTACAGTTCTCTTTAACACCCTCCCTATCTTTTCTAGAGTGCCAATCAGGACAGGTGGGTACCCTCCTACTGGCCAATCCAATAGGCCAGAATGTGCTTAACCACCAAGGCTTGCTCTCTGAGGCTGCCAAAGTTTTTGGCCTCCGCAGCAGGAGACTGAAACTCTACCTGGATGAGGACCTTACTCAGGGTAAGAAAAAAAGATCACTAAAACTATCACTGAAATGGGTTTTAAGGCAGTATGTGACTGATAGAAAGTATTTTTTACCCCTTTCTTGTGAAAATTTAGTAAAAACATGTAAATGTATTTGCCAGAATTTCCTTTAAATACTACTCAGTACCTAGTACTCGATGTACAAAAATGGCTTCTGTTACTGGACTAGTCGTTTCCACTTCTGCCTAAGAGTAAAAATATGGAGGCTGATTTAGACTTGTATATCTTTTAGCACACTGACAGATTTTTAAAAACCCATTTTCAGCTTGTAAGGAAAACTGTAAGATTCTAGTTGTGTATGTTGTCAGATGCTAAGCTGTGTAGCCAGTAGGACGTCCAAATCAAGTATGAAACATGGGTTAGTGCATTGTCAATTTAAAGTGAATAAAATGCCAGAGTGTTGCGTGTCTTTTTAAGTGAAGAGTTGGAGTATGTGGCAGTGATGTAATTCAAAGAAGGGAAAATAAAAGAAGCATTTTCCTGAAACACACCAAGTGTTTGTTTAACTTCTTTGATAAAGCAAAGTAACTTTCCTTCACTCTAGGGTTTTGAAAGTTTTAAAAACTGCTCTTCTCAAATGTAATTGTAGCCATAAATATTTCTGTTTTCCAGAGCTGCCAGCTGATTCTTCAGTCAAACCTCTCGACACCAAAACTCTGTTTGTGAGAGTTCTTCCTACGACCGCTGAAGCATAAATCCACAAATCACCCGAAGAGCATTTGTCTCAGACAGACCACGTGTTCCCTAAATGAAGGTTTTTACCACTTGATAGCCCGATTGATGTACGATGGAGTAGCTTCATGTGTTTATGATGCAAAGCTGGCTTGTCTGTCAAATTCAGAACTGTTAAAATGCTGAGCCACAAACGGCAACGTTTTTAGTAACATAAAGTCGCATTAAAAAAAGAAGCACGTTTTACGATGTCTTCACAGTTAAACGGGGTGTTACGAGTTTTTTTTCTTTATAAGAGTTAATTGTCTCTCTTGCTCCAGTTTTCTCCCTGATGACCACACAGGTTTTCCCTCATCTTTGTCAGCAACTGTTACTGTTTCTGAAAAGTATCTTGTTAGGTCATATTTTATGTGGACCAAGAAGGGATATTTCTGGGTGATGGTGTCCATTCTCTCCTAAAAAGTGGATTCACCTCTGTAACACAATGATGGTTCATACATAATCAGCTCTTTCCAGGTTTCGAGGAAACTGTTTAATTCGATTAACTGTCAATTTTACCAGTGGATGATTTTCTTTATTATGATAATGATGCAAGCTACTTCTCTTTGAGGCTTATTTGAAGGGAGCTTAGTCCAGAGTAATTATTGCTTTGTCTCATAATTGGAAAAGCAAATTTGGGCTATTGTGCTTATTCACCATTTTGAATTTAACAGATAAACTCATTGTGCTCATTGCATTGAGAATTCTTTGACAATGGAGAAAGCATTTAAAAGGTGAAATGGGTTTTTGGGCTGCTGTACCTGGGGACAAAAAGGTTCTGTATTGAAAAGAGCAACAAATGAATAATGTACTATTTTAGGTGACTGAATAAATCAAAGGTGACTTGGAATCAACATGGGTTTTTTTTTTCTTGTCTCCTTTCTGTTCACTTAAAGCTCTCCGTGGCAGTGAGAGACAGAATGTTTCTGTGGGATCCTGCAGTCTGACATTTTGAATGACTGATGTTACTTTCTTTAGCAGCAAGGTCAGGGAACAAATACGTCAAAACGCATTACAGATGCTCTCAGCTGTGGTAAAAGTACAGTTTGGCACGTGGAGTTACTTTGAAAAAAAGTGAGTTACAATAAAATCTCTAAAGCTAATTTCCCTTTTAATTTTAACTCTACGTGGGTGTTTTACTTTTTTATGCGATTCACTTTGTAAACTGAAGTGTTAAAGGTAAGGCGTAATTTAGACTGGAGCTTCTTGAATGACACGCGGGTACTCCTAAGGATTTGGCTGTTCAGTTTCTGTTTTCTCCTAGTCCGAAATAGCTTCACATTCAGTATCACAGTGAATTAACAAAGCAACCCATGACCAAAATCAGATGATCAGTGCTAGCATAACTCCCAACTGAACCCTCTGATCCAGATACATTCATCGTGACTTAAAACGGCCCAAAGAAAAAAGGCCTAATGTGTGACTTGGACTTCTGTAGGAAGTAACAACGTAAACAAAAAGCCTTCTTATACCTTACACCACAACGTGCCACGTCATTGCAGGCTGCATCAATATCATGCATCCTGTAGTTACGTTTCTCGGGAGGTGCACGTCGGGTTACGGCGTAAGTTTTGACTTCAATTTCCAGCAGAAGTCTAAATCGGGCATAAGTGCAGAGGTTAACTGTGATGTCACAGTAACTAAGTCCATCTTTTATATATAGTGCAATACTTTGTTTCTGAATTTGTTTCCATTTGAGCCTACGCAAAGGGCTTTTCACCCTTTTGAATGCCCAAAGGCATGTAGCTGTGTGTAGCATCAGTGGATGCTTTTCTTGTTTGTGTTTAATTTCAGATTTTTGCATTTTATAACTTCTTGGCTGTTCTTCGCAGCTGATAAGGACCATGGGGCAGTACAAGCAAAAGTACTAAGATTAATCTTAATCTCAGAAGTATTAATTTTTGTCATTCGGTCATTCTTCTGGCTCAATTTCTCATTGTTAGGTCTGGGCCTGTTTATAATTCTGATTACTACAGAGCATGCGTTATATATTGATTTGGATGATTTTACAAGTGATTTTCATCTTTAACAAGAATACAAAAGCATTTATCGGGCACAGAGTGAGGCACCTTGTGGCTTTCCAGTGGATGTTTAAATAGGACTTTTATTAATCTGTGTCTTCAAAAAACAGTTTCCTGGTGGTTTGGTTGTATATTTGCATGTTTTGATTGTTAAAACAGCCAGGAGTTAGAGAAGTCTACTTAGGTAGACGAGGTCATTCTCAGCTTGGGGTGCTGCTGCAGAACATCATCTTCTACACATCCTCGCAACGCCATACCATAAATTTACTATTAATTTACATCCAAATTAAATGCATAAATACTCCATTAATCTTCTACCATACAGCTAATGCTCACACATTTCTTCACCGTGCACCCTGCTACACCATCAGCACCGGAACTGTATAGTAAACGGCCTCCTTTCACATTTACCCATAAATACATCGATGTCACTGAGAGCCACCTTACATGCTGGAGCAACTGACCACACAATTTGTTCTGGGATTAATAAAGTATTCTGATTCTGTCTTGTGTTACGTTCTTCACAGAGGGAGTTTACATTTTAGCATTCAAAGTTATTCTCACGTTAAAGAAGAAGTGTGCAGGATTTAGTGGTGTGTAGGGGTTATGTCAGTGCTCAACTTTGATAGTAAATGCTTTAAACGGTCAGGAAGCCTAAAAAGTGCTATATGAATATCCAAAAGCATCTGTGGTACAGTGTATTTTTAGGTTCTCTGTATGTCTTATGTGATCTTTCTTTCTTTTCTTCCATAACAACCAAATATTCTATTACAAACTGGTTGTCAAAAGTCAACAGGCTCCACTAAACATGTTTTTGTATGATTTTACACAAATTTACTCAGGGATCAAAATGATAAACTGATGGAATTTTATACATTTAAATAAAGGTTAACCTGACTGTGAAATCATGTTCTGCAAAAACACTTCTGATAAAATGTTCATCTTCATTATTTCCTTTACATAGAGTCTAAATTCTACGAAGTACTTGGAAAAAGTAATTATACGGTTATTGTTTCCAAGTACTTTACCAAATGCCAAAGTAGAATATCCAAGCATTCTTTAGTATTTTCATGACGTCATATATTCAGCAGCTTGGCTCTAAATGGGTCATGCAGCAGGGACAATGGTCGGGAGCAGCAAATCTACAGTAACATGTTTATACTGGCCTTTTTTGGTGTGTTTGTGTTTTAAGTAAAGTCTGGTACAACTTAAAAAAATACTTCAGCACTTCATAATTTGAGCATATCTCTGTAGACGATGCTTCTTTTGTATTTTCTACCTTTGATTCTAGCATCCTTACAATCAATGCCATTTCATTGTGATCATTTTATCCTCTCCCCTCCTGAGAGGAGCAGCGTGCATCTTCACTGGTTAAATATTAAGCACACAGCTCTGTCTCATCATCCTGTCATCCATCTCGGTCCCATCTGCTCCTGCTGCTCCCTTTGTGCCTCTACACACCTCAGCCTGGGCAAGTGTGCAGGTCGACGACCCATCTGCTGATAGGCATTACAGAAATACTCTATCCTGCGCAGATGAATTGAACATGAACCCTGTCGTGTGATTGTAATGACAGACAGTGAAACCTATTATAGTGTGCTGCAGTGACAGAGGGGAAAGAAAGTTGCTAGTGTAGAATAAAAATAGGTGTTCTTTCACAATATATAGGCCAATGAGGGTTGTTTCTAACAATCCATCCTGGCAACAAGTGTGCTGTGTAATGGAAAAATCTAAATCTCTGCCAGTAAAACAATTTTCAGTGCACTGCATGTTGCCAACTTCAGAATGACAGCAGCAAACACTACCTAGTAAGCACAGTAGG
>VUQR01013791.1:39923-50106 GCA_015108515.1 Hemichromis elongatus | reverse complement strand
AAGAGGTAAGAGGATAAAAAAAAAAAAAAAGTTCTTACTTTGAATGCAGAGCTTGGTAAGCCAAATGAGGGGAATACACCAGTCACTTAATTTAAAGTAAGTTAGAGTGGATGGCAGCGTTTTACACAATATGTATGCATATTTCTTGCAAGGCTGTAGTAAAAATAAATAATAGAGTGCAGGTAAAGCTGGTTTTACTTTGTTTTGGGGTTGTTTTTCTTTTCAAGTTATTCTCTTTGTACCAATTTTAAAACGTCACAATGCTCTCTGCCCATGCCTTTAAAAGTATGACATTTATAGCAACCTACTTCGTGCCAGCAGTGACGTGTCTCAGTGTGCTACATACTAAATGCTCTGTAATAGTGGGAAGACCACTTCATACTGTATGCTGTCAACAATAAACATGTTTCAGGTTAGTATTGAGATAATTCCAAATATTGAGATATTACCGTGAAATGTTCTGTATTGATAGGAGAAAAAGGCTTCCACACATAATTTAGTGATGTTTGATGCACTTTTTATCACAATGTGCGGTGGATTTAATTATGGCAGATGTTGAAAACATTTTTTCTTTGAATATTTTTCTCAGAACCTTTGGCTGTGTAATTATCAAACTGATTTTTTTTTTTTAAAAATCAGCTTAATGAATTTTGTTACTTTTATAAGGTGAGTATTTTGTGTTTTCTTGAACACACCACACATTTCTTCATCTGTGATTTGGTGTATTTATTATGACAAAAAAAGAAGAAGAAAGGAAAATAAGTTAATTTAAAGAGAAATTAAGCATATGTCTATCCTAGGAAGAGTTCAGGGGAATATGAAAATGTTCTAAAATGTGGTAAGTGTTGATTTTAAAGTCCGGATTGTTGTAACAGTTAGCGTTAAGGTTCTTTTTTACTAGCTAACTAATGCAGGTAAACCTTAAAGGAAGGCAAAAAACCCAATGAATTAATACATAGATTAAAATATAAGCACGAATAAATGAACTGTATTTGTGGTAACCCTAGGCTGTTATCCTTCCACCTTGCTTCAGCTGTGATCCAATTTCTGTTGTTTTGTCTGCATCATCACTGAGTAAATGGTTAACTGGTACGAAGTCTCCAATACAAATAAATAACATGCAGGCTCCGGTAAATTCGATTCGGATGATCTTTTTTTCATATTAGAGCAGCTGTGCTTCAAAAGTAACCGTCAAGCACAAAGTGGATAAATGCATTGCCGACGTGCATCGTGACTGTGGAGAGAGCACCAGATCCCAGCTATCTCCTGATCATCTAAATGCGGCATCTATCTTCATCCTGATGCGCCTGCCTCTCCTCCTCCTCCTCCTCCTCCTCTCCTCCTTCCTGGAACGGCAGAAACAGGTAGGACACGCTTCCGATTTGAAAACGCATAACCCACATATCCAGCTCGGGGGTGGAGGTGGGAGCTAGTGCTTTTACATTCTAGTTTGTACGTTCCCTTTTTAGTTTGTCCATGTCGTGGTTATTAGGAGACCGCTGTCAGATAAGGAGTCGGTGATAATGGGAGATGTCCTGGCATCTAGTGAGATGCGTCGGCAGGAATAACACACTGTTGCTACCCACGCTCTCTTTGCCACAGAGACGTGCGTTCTGCCGCAGGTATGCAGTGGAACAGAAGGGATGGATGCAACCAATTAGTTTGGTGCAGTATAGTTCCACTTTTATTTGCGTGCTTTTTTGCACCTTTTTTCCTCACATTGTATAATTTGAAAACACCAACGCTAGTATAGGGCGACCCATTTTCTGTTCTTCCATCCTTATAAGGAGAGCAGTGCAACTCGGAATAGCACAGTGTGAGACTCTGCATTAACACACTTCAGTCACATCTGATTGTTTACTAGCACAGCTACCTAATCAGCAATACAATGTTAAATGATAAAATTGTTATAATCTCCCACTTTTCACATTGTTCTACTTATAGACTGACAACAGTAGTTGTTCAGCCCCTACTCTGTAGACTGTTATAAGTTATGTGGCCGTATTTCCACTTGTACTTTCAAAAGGCATATGTTATTAATTTGCAGGCATCGACATATTTCTTCTCAATGGTTAGAAAAGCTTTTAATGGTTTTGGAAATACCTTTGTTTTGTTACATTGCTGTTTTTACTGTACCTCTAATTATTCTTCTGTTATACCTGAATGGGAGAATTTTTGGTATGTACCAAAGAGGATTTAACCAGAGTCAGATTATGGTTATACCCCTCTGTACTTTAATTGTAGTTAACAGTCATTGCTTAGTATTTTTCTTTCTTTAATTTTTTTAATTCAATTTTTTTCAAATTGCAAGGTTATTTCTTGCTTTTGTCACATGGTATACTTTGGGTACACTGATTTCCTAGTGGTACAGCCTCACTAATGATAGCACTTGTTGGAAACCACAGCACGACCAACATTTTCAATGAACTCGGGATCTTGTTGCTTTTGAAATAGTTGATTTGAAGATGGGGACCAGGTCACTCTTCAGCAATAAGTCAGTCTTCTGTTATCAGTTTGTGGTGGAAGGGCATCACCTTGGAAATTACATGCAATCTGTTTGTGATGATACAGCGGCTGACTGTGATAAATCAGCAAAAATCACAAATCTGTCACTGTTTGTTACAAATCTTTTGCCGTCACCATTAACATTAACTTCTTACATTCAGAGTCCAGTTGTGTTTCAAATCCACCAGAATACAACCAGCTGGCAACCAGCTGAGTCGAGTCCCCTATTGTGAAGAGATAATGTCACAGATGAGTTGAGCGATCAGTCTGACTGCATTTACAAATTAGACCGAAGTTATTTGCAAACCTTTTCCAGTCTGTCTGAGATTGAATGCAGTCACTCTTCAATAGAGAGACAGGTAACCTCCCAGTAGACGATCTATGCAATTACTTTGTCACTGAAAGTGATTACCGCCACTTCTTGCAAACAAATGCAGGATGCAAAAAATGAAACTGGCAGTTTTTCCTATTGGTAAGGAGATTGCTGTCCTATTTTTAATGTAATGTGATTGAGCCAGGAAAAGCTAACTGCAAAACAATACAAGGCTGTTACCACTTTTAGCATAACAGAACCCTACTATCCTTATACCAGTGGTGACAATACCCCTCCTCATCTGTGGAGACAAGGTGTCAAGGTGTTTGATGAGTATGAAAATGATGTGAAACATCTGCCGTGACCTTCACAGTCAGCCAGATCTCAGCCTAATTGTTGCATTTTAGAAGAACGTGATCTGTCCCCTACTTTTTCAAAAGTAATAGATTACTTTTGTAAGGTTATTGATGTAGTGTAGTGTAGTGACCAGTTCACCTGGAAACTACAGGTGAGGAAATGTCTTTTCTTTCATCCTTCTAGTGGAGTGCCACAGATTAGGAGAATTAATGCAAAGGAGCAAAACCCCAAACTAACACACTGTTTCTTTCCCTGCTAATTTATCACCAAATTGTCTTTTAAAATTGTACTTTGAACCGTACACTGTAATCCCTATTGATCTGGTCACAAACAGAAGCTCCCTTGGTATTGCTCCTCTGACACCGTCAGTAAATAATGCATAGTTACTTTGTTTTGGGGGGTTTGTAGTCCAGCAAGAGCACAAACCTATGTGTGAGTGAAATCTCACAGGCTATAAGCATGAGGCTGAAAGACCGAGCACCTTGGCAACAGTTACAAGTGATCAGTAATCCATATGTGGGAATTTGGGCAAAGCAATGCAAACTGAAGAGCAATAGACACTCCAATCAAATAGCATTTAGGTACGTTTGATGAAAAAAAATGTGTTCAGACAAACAGACGCTCATAAAATAGTTGATTAGTTAATGAAATCACGAATTGTAATGAGCCATTTAGGACTGTTAATTACTGCTGCACATTCAGTGCTCCTTCTGTCTGTCATTTTCATATCATAGCCCAGTGTTAGAATTAATTTTACCATGACCAATTCTCACTGCAACAATCAGAAACACGACTGCAGGCATAATGGTCCTCACAGAATCTCTAGACAGATGGATGAAAAATCAGACTGTAATTATTTCATGTGTATTTTCCCTCTCTTCTCCCTTCCCTCCCTACTCGTCCTCTCTTCATTCCACTCAGCAGCCTGATTAAATGCATTTTGTCCGTCGTGTAATCAGTGATAAAGTGGATCATTGTTTGCTCTGTCCAGATGTGCCAATTAAAAACTTGACACCACAGTTATCTGTTTCCAAACCATTTTCATTGCTCGGTTTTATCGCGGCAGAGCACGCACGTCTCATTTTTGTCTTTAAAAATAAAAAATAGCCAGTGTGAATTGTGGTCAGTGCTGTGCATGGTGTTTTCACACAAATTACGAGATGCAGATTTCTCTGGATGAATACAGCAATTTTCCTTTGATCTGTTTTTTCATTAGAACCCCTAAAGAGAACAACTGCGGAGTGTTTGTTTTACCGTTTTGATGTGAGCACTCAGTGTTTCTGTCTGATTACATTTGTTGGGTTGGTTGCTGTTAAATGTAACAGCTCAAGTTCAGTGGTCATCGCAGCTCCTGTTATACACATCCATTCATTACCCATTTCTGCTGCTAACCTTATTATGTAAGCTGAGTGTTACGCCGTTGTTAACCTGATTTCTGAGTCTTGGCAAAAGTGGACTTTCAGCATTTGCAGTAAGAAAATCTAAACTCCAGGGTAAACTGCACATTAGAAGGCTTACAGTGAGCCGTTTGGATTTGGAGCACTCGGGTCAAACCTTTCGCTCGGCAAACTCTTCAGCGCGACAAAAGGAACTCACAGAATTACACTTTACTATACTGTAAGTGACAAACTTGTACATAATTGACGTGTAATCAAGTAGAAAATGGTTCAGCACTATTGTTGTGTCTCTATTTCATGTGCTCTATAGTGTGTGTAAGTTGTTTGCATAGTAGTATTTTTCATACCCTTACTTTGTAGGCTTAAAATTCCTGCCACATACGAGGCACAGCAGTTACCTCCTTCCTGCTGACTTGCTTTTCTTTGTTACATTCTCCCAGAAATCAATGTGCTTGTCTTTTGGGCATTAGAAAAAAGTAGAACTTTTATAACTTGCATGGTGAAAGTACTAGACTTCATATTGTCGGCTTATTGGAATATACTCAGTGATAGCGACTAATTTAAAAATTCAATGACAGTTTTTTAATGAAGTATTTTTTATTTTTGAATAAATAAATAAGGCGCTGAAATAAAACAAAAACTAATTAATATGAGCTGCTACACGATGATATATGGATACCTTTATTTATTTATATATTTATTTATTTGCTACTGGCTATACTCTGAAAAGTTTGGAAACTCATTCTTCTTTACTTTGTTTAAGTTATTGGTTGCTGTGTTTGGCATTTTTTCTTGCCAGGATAATTAAGCCTGAGAAAACTTTAAAGGCCACAAAGAAGGAGGGAAATGCTTTAATTGCAATGTTTAAAATTATAATTTGGACAGCAGCCGATACAAATATTTCATTTGTTTTTATCATTTGTATCTCTTTTTGTTGTAGTGTAACAATGAGATCTACTTTGTATCAAAAACAACAACAACAACAACAAAAGATTCTTTAAGGTCTTTATTTAGCTTGGTCAAAATTAATGTCACACAGCTGATAATTGTCATAAGCCAGTATCTTTAACAAGGGTTAACGATATTGGGTGATACCAATAATCCCAAAGTAGTCATCTGATGTCACCCAAAAGCAGCAATTTTATGTTCTTATCACAGAAGAAAAATTAAAAGAAAAGAGCAGGAATGAAGTGAGAGAAGAGAAGGTATCGATAACCCAGCCACCTGTTAAAATGATCCCATTTACAGTTAGATCAAAAAGCCTTTTTTTTACAGGACTCTGTGCAGTCTTGTACAAAATGTACAAAACTAAGTACACCACATGATTCAGTAACTTCTAGAACCACATTTAGGAGCAAGAACTTAATCACTTTTTGTATGGCTTTATCAGTCTCTCGCGTCACTGTGGAGGAATTTACCCCAGTGTTCTTTATAACATTGCTTCAGTTCACTGATGTTTGCAGACTTGTATTCATGCACATCTCTCTTAAGGTCTCACCATCAGGTTGGGGTCTGGACTTCTGACCATTGCAGCACCTTGATTCTCTACATTTTTCAGCCATTCTGTTGTGAATTTGCTGCTGTGCTTGGGATCATTGTCCTGCTGCATTGTCCAAGCTTGGCCATTAGCTATTAGACACATTTGAGTCTAGAATACTTTGGCATACAGAGGAGTACACATCAATTCAATGTCTGCAAGGTGCCCAGGTCCAAATCATCACCCCCCAACTAGTGTAGGATTTTAGTGCTGATACAGTATGCCGTGTTTTGTTTTTGCCAAACTTATCGCTGTACATTTTGGCGGAGGATTTCCACATTGGTCTGGTCTTTTTTCAAAAGTCTCTCCCTAAGAACCTAAGGTGTGCTGCTATGTTTTGTTGCAGGTAATAGACTTCCCCCAACAAGCCTTCTAAACAAGTTACACTTGCTCAGTGTTTTTATAATTGTACTTGTTGCTGTAACTATAATATTTGTCATGCTAAATGAGGCATGTTGATTTTTTTTTAAAATTTATTTATTTATTTTAAATTTCTCTGAACTTTGCATGATCTTACCTTGTGGTGACATTTTTACACCCACTCCTGGGAAGATTGCGGTATTGTGTTGATATAGAGCTGAATACACATGAGCAGCAAACAAAACCAAATCAAATCAAAACTTCTGCTTGATCAATATTAAAAAATCAAATGCTTTTGATTAGCAACACCTGGCTGCTACTTATATTTGTATTGTATATTACTGTAAACATCAGGCCGGTTGCCAAATAAGCCAAAACAATTGTGTACTATTTTTAATTAGCTAATATTATAAAGTCTTTATAGTACAGGTATTTTTAATGCAATGTAAGCCCAAACTGTCGTCGTGATAGCATTAAAAATCTTACAGTACCCAAAAACACCATATGTTTCCAATCAAGCCAGAAAGACCTCTAGCAGCCATACATACTATAAACTATGTCTCCTGGGAGAAAAAGAGGAAATAGTGTACTATTTTTATGATACCACAAAGTTAGCAGAGGTCAGGGTGGCAGCATGGGGCAACAGAATGTCGGACAGTGGAGGGTTAGTGTTTAGATTCATGTTTCTGCTATGAGTTACGCTTCTCTTTACCCCAAAACTGTTCTCACAGTGTTGCATCATGAGAAGTGTACATTGTGATTGTGTTGTGAGAAAGTTTTTTTTTTCTTTATTTCAACCAAAAATCATAATTTTGGCCTAACACGTCTTGGTTGTTTGACATCATACCTGAACTCTATATTTGTAAATATATTTAAAGTTAGAGAGGGAAACGGATATTCAAGATATATCAAATTGAACTCTTCTGTTTAAGATCAGAGACTTCAACTCACTGTATGTAACACTAACGTAATGCTGAATGTCATGATGGAGTCTTCTAAGCAAAAGGCAGGGAAAGAGTGCATCTTTCTGCTGCTTTTTTGGGTGAAGCATGGCTGCTCAACAGATGGTTAACCACAGCAGCATGGGTAGATTACAGTTGTGACTGGTTTTCTGTAGATCTGAAAAAGTGTTGACAGCAAGGTTGAAGGATTTGCTCTTGTTTAGTATGTTACAGTTAGAGGTCACCTCCACCTTATGTTCGTCTAAAAAGGGCAGCTGCTCATGTTGTAGGTAGCAGCCAGTGTTGAGTGTCTTTACTACCCAATATGAACTGGGACATATAACATTACGTGGCACGTACAGATACATGTCAGTAATAATATATGTATAAAAATCCTTTAGTGGGATGGGATGTATGAAGGAATCTCAGCGTGTATCTATGGATGGGTGGGGGCAGGGTGTAACGTGACGCTCATGGTAATTTATGACCATAAGGCCATTTAAGCATCAAATTCATCTGTCATTAAATTATGGCTTTCAGGTTGTCCTTTAATTGTAGCTTTTTGTCACTAATTTTACAGAACAACCTGCTTTGACACACAGCAGGTTGTTCTGTAACCACATCTTTATTCACCGTCATCTTCCATAAAATTGCATTATATTAATTCAGGTCAGTTTTGGGAGACTTGTATTCTACTAGTATTGAATTTTTTTTTTTTCCAGAAAGCACATTAAGCCTCATGGATGAACCAGTGCTTGCTGAGTGACACAGACGCTCTAAATACCACTAAAGCTGTGCAATGAGATTCCTGCAGGGTGAAAGGCATTTGGAAATCCATCTGTGCTTACAACTCTCCTCTGTGACTGTGTTTCTCTTGTATCTTTGCTCTCCCTCTATCCTCCTTCATGTTTCAACTACTCGATATCAATTACTCATTAATGTGGGTTCATAATAGTAATGTAGCTACAAATACACATAGGAAGCAAGTTAGGGCACTGGGTTTTAAATAAACAGTGCCCACTTCTATGCTTGTCACTTGGCCTGGGGTGCTACTTTGGTTTAAAAGGTGGCGATGGGAGTGAAAAGTTATCTGCTGCTAACTCCTCAAGCTCCTTATGATTATTATTACTGAGGGTACAGTCTAAAGTCAGGGATATCTGAACTGTTACTATAACGTTGCACTTTTCTTTGTGCTTTCTGAAAAACAAAAAACAATAACAGAAAAGACAAACTTCACATCCACTTAAAAAGATGAATGATGTGTGTTACTGAAAGCAGTTTAAAATGCTCAAATTTTTGAGAGGATCTCCTCTGGGCAACATGCTGTTGCTTTAATTCTGCCTCAATTTCACTGATGTTCTGTCCTCATAATCTAATAGACTAAATATCTTCTGGATGCTTTTTGGCTGCAGGGATCTAGTAAAAAAGAGAAAAAAATCAAGACGTCGCCATAATTGTGTGAGTTAGTGCGTTTGTGTTTACGGAGCTCTCTGCGCTACCTAGTCTGTGGCTTCTGTCAACAATTACACCTCGCTGAACGGCAATATTTTAGGCTACATTAATTTACTGTACTTTATCGAAGTGTGCTGCAGTGTTTTATAGTGCAGTAATTTACCGTGCAATCCTTGAAGTGGCTTGCTCCTGACAAATAGTTCAATAAAACCTTGTTTCTGTTCTGTGGTATGGCTATTAGACCCCTCCTGACATATCATAAACTATTACTGTGATCTGTTTGGACATTAACGGTTACAGATGTTCCCTGAGCTTGCCAGAGAGCCCGGAAGCTGCACTGCATGCAGGGAAGTGTGCTGCCGTACTGTACTTTATCAAACCTATACAGGACAGTGTGTGTACAACTTTCCTGAGTTGTACTTGAAAGCTGTTCTACTTCAGGCATTTTGTCAAATTGAAACTCCCTGTAGTCAAAGGGTAGTCGTGGTTGAAAGAGTCAAGCTGAATGCCCCTTCTCACTGTGGGAGGAGGTAGTGTGAGTACATGGCGGCAGGCTGAAGTAGGCATCTAAGTATAGTTGTGTGTGTGTGTGTGTGTGTGTGTGTGTGTGTGTGTGTGTGTGTGTGCGCGTGTGTGTGTGTTCATGCATATGTGTTGTATATGAAAGTTTTTGGGGTACTGGCTATTTACAGCTCAGCCTGTGGGAGATGTCCAATTCCAACAGAAAGGGCAGGGGGGCATGGGAAGACCTCCACTCTGCCTCATGTGTCATCCTCTTCTGTTAAGACTTTAAGCAGTCTGTGTGTGTGTGTGTAGAGTTGTGTATTTGTGGGTGTGTACACACTGTGTGTTGTGTCAAGGTTGCTGAAAACAGTCTTGGTGCATAAGTATAAGAATATGACACTCTTGAACACTCATGCATAGTTGTTCGGGGAGATTGGTCTAACAAGACTTGAAATTTCCTTGTGGCTCCCTGTTGTTTACAAGGCCAAATACTTCCTGTTTAGTGAGTCATTGTCAGAGAGGGGGAGAGAGGGATAAAGAAACAAATGCAAGAAAGTTTTATTTCACATTATTTTTCTTATTGAAGTGAAAAATGTTTCAATACCTACATGAATCCACTGGTCTGTGAAGAAAACTGTTTGTTTTTCTGTGTAAATGAACAAAATGACTTTTTTGTCCAGTCGTTTCACCAGTTTTCAAAGCTTTGAAAAATGATTGCACTTTGACTCTGTGGTGAAACTATTGTTGTCTGTGTTGTAAAACTGCTATTTTCAAGGAAAATATTTACCTTTTTTCACTTGACTGTAATTCTTCTTCT
>VUQR01013791.1:6633-39903 GCA_015108515.1 Hemichromis elongatus | reverse complement strand
TGAAAAATATTTTTTTTTTTTTTCTTTTTTTTTTTTTTGTTTGGGGGGGGGGGGGGGGGGGGGATCAAGAGAGAGCTACAAGGCCAGAAGTCAGCCTAGGAAAATCGAAAACCGTGCCTGATTTAAATGTGATCTTGATCCTTAAATTGACTTAGTGACCTCAAATTTTATCCGTGCGTTAGATCAATTTAGCTAAAACTACTTGGTGGAGTCTCTTGACACCTGGAGGAAAGGTGAGGGTAAAAAATGAAACCATTCGATTTTGGTGCAGAGCCAGAAAGTTTTCTTTAAAGTTGTGGAGTATTAGTTTTGATCGAAGAAGGTTACGTGTGGCTTGTTTAGAGTGAAATCTTAGCAGATCTCATTTCACTCCTGTGAAAAACAAAGTTTTTATAGGATTGTATGCATTACCGTGAAAAACCAAGTGCACCATTGTCATCACTTACGATGCAATAGTTATCACTCTCTGGGCAGGAATAGCTCAGTAGGTAGAGTGGTTGCCCCATGATCAGAAAGTCGGGGGTTCAAATCCACTGAACGGCTACCCTGAGGTACCCCTGAGGAAGGTACCATCCCTACACACTGCTCCCCGGTGCGCCTGCTTAGTGGCTGCCCACTGCTTCACAGAGTGAATGGGTCAAATGCAGAAAAAAAAAAAAAGTAATTCCCCCACGGGGATCAATAAAGTATATATTATTATTATGTCTTTAGTCTCTGACCACTGTGGAAGAATCCACCATGCTTAACAGATGGTGTGAGGTGTTTGTGCTAATATGGCGTGCGTTTCTCCAAACAAGGTGCTGTGCATTAAGGCCAAACATCTCCACTTTGGTCTTGTCAGTCCAAATGTTATTGTTCCTCAGGACTTTACTCAGACTTTCCAAACCTAAGTTGTCATGTGGAATCTTTCTTTTTCACATGAATGTTTGTGTTGAAATCAGAATGTTTGTTTGGAATATTAACAAATTCTTAATTAGTAGCAGTAATGTTGTTTAAAGAATGTGTGTTGGTCTGGATTAGAGTGTAAGAAATGGGTTCTCATTTTACAGACTGAAACCATCACATTTCTAAATACACATTTCCAAGAAAATGCAGTTTTGCAGGGATCGTTGATGTCCTGCTGTGATAAAGTTGATGCCCAGCTGTTTCTAAAAGTGCAGCCTCTCCTGTTATTTGGTGAAATGCGTTTAGTATGCGATATCGGCAGTTTAGAAGTGCTGTGATTGAATAAAGGCCAGCAGTTTTCTGTCTGTTGAATCCTGCGTCTAGACTGTTTTTCTAGTTAATTTGTTAAGAGTACAAGTCATGCTAAGCAGAAATAGTCACACTGTTCGTGGTATTTAATTAGGATTTTTCTTAGAAAAAACATACAACTGTGAGAATTACATTTTGATTAAAAAAAAGGTAATAATGCTATTCAGCTTTCACAAACCTGCAGGAACATGGCATACATCATTTGTGTTTTTCAATTATCTTAAGTGTAATATATTGAGAAAAGGTTAAGAACTGATTATAGCCATGGTCCTTCCTGTTACTTTTTAATTTATGTTAAAGTGTAACTTTTGTTTTTGTCTTAGCAGTTAACGTAATACATCTTTTCAAGAACAAAAGAAACCATGGAAATTGCTGTACACTCAGTTTAAGAACACTAGGTGGGTGTTAACAAATGTTAAGTGATGTCCAAGATAGAAGGTTTTGGCTCAGTGTGTGTCAGTGTACATGCTCTCTTCACAAGAGGTCATGCTAGCCGGTCCTATATACACACGACACCAGCTCTCTCCCTCACTGCCTCCCTCTCTTTCTCTTTCTCCATCTCTCCCCTCTCTGCCTCCCTCCCTCCCTTCATTTGTTCTAGGCACAGAGTCCTAGTGTGAAGCTTCTTGTTCTTGTACTTTCCCTGTGCTGTGCAGCTTTTCAGCCATCCAGAATGAGTCTCCTTATAGCAAATACACTGTACATGAGACGTGGAAGAGCCTGGTTTGGCCCGCTCTGTGTTCCTGCTACAAGCTCTCTAGGTTATATTTAGTCTTCGACAGGCCACCCTGCTCCTACAACTATCATCAGCACCAAAAGGGATATCGGGGGAAGCTGTACCAATTACTGCCAACACGTTTTCCTCTCTCAGCTGTTTCATTGTAAGTAAATCCTTTTAAAATAATGTGTTTGTTGAATTTGAGAGAGCATGAGCATGTCACTGCAGAGAGAGCATGAAGGAATTAGTTGGAAGCAGTTGAACTATAATTGACATGTTGTAACGTACTTCAGTCCTTGTAGTCTTTCAGTGTTATGCCACATAGGCCAGCCTGTAATTGCTGTGGAAATGGTAAACTTGACTGTATGCCCCTGTGTTTAAGACTGCTTTTGAAAGAGGTTCAATAAGCAGGGCAGCTGTGTAAAGATTGAAACTTAATATTGTATTATTTATTTGTTTTAAGAGATCTATTTGTATGTGAATGTGTGAATCTGGATATACAGCAGTACTATTTGGAGCAGACTGATGGTCCAGTTTGACCTTGGTAGCTTTAGTTTTTCAGCTTGTCACCATAGCACTAAAATATCAAATGCAACCTGAGGTATGAAAAAATATATAATGGGATTTTTAGCTCTCAGTAATATTTCCACCTATTTGTTTTTTTGTTTTTTTTTTGCACTGTTTCTAAGTAAGGAAATGCTACAGTTAGGTACATATTTGTCTGCAGGGAGAACATTTCTCTTACTCATCAGTTATAGCGGGAAGGGAGGGGGTGGGATTTGGGCAACAGTTATGCTTGCATTTGACTGAGGAAACAGGCAGCAAGACATGGAAAGTTTAGTTTCTCATCCCTGAAAATGGAAATTTAGAGAGAAGGCAGATGCAAAAAAAAAACAAAAAACGGAGAGAAAGAGAGAGATGTGGAGACGGGATGGTGGGAACATCTGGAGAAACAAGGCCCGTGCCAAACCCTGTGACAACACAAGGGGACTGGAAAGTCTCCGAAGAAAGTCTTGAACATAAAGAGTTGTACAAGTGCATTCATGTCAAAATTATATGATAACATATGTGATATACATGATTATATGAATGGTAATGAACTGATCAATGAATTTTTTTAAAGATTTGAATGACTTAAATATTTATTCTTTTACTTAATTTGTAAAATAATCATCAGCTTAGGCTCAGAGAGCTGTAATGGAAATATGAGGCCTCTCACCTACTGCACTCTACTTTGGCCTGTTTAAGAAGATGCCATGGGACTTCATATTCTTTATAGATTTTTATAATCCAGTTTCACATTTTAACCCTTTGCTATACTCCATGGGGAATCCTATACAGCAACAGTAAGTGCATTAAAACTGAAATTATTATAGCTGTTGCTTATGGGTTTTATCTAAGATTTTTTAAATCACAGTAAATATGCTGCATTACCATTACTGATGGCATTTTAGATATTCACTTATATAATTGCTGCATTTTCTACCAGCATGCCGTTTTCTTTTATCCATCCATCCTTTTGTGACCACCGTAAAGAGTCATAGTTCATGATAAACACTGAACGTGTGTGAGGGATGGGGTAGACCGAGCTGCACTGTGTGCTTCTGTCTGGATGTATCTAGGGATTATTCTCAGCATGTCCTTTCCTATACCTTACTGCAGGTGAAAAAGTAACAGGTAAAAAACTTTACTGCAGGTAAAGAAGCAGCATAATGGACCACTCCCAGCTGGAGAATCACACTTCCACCATATCTGATCTAAGTCTTCCTTCCTTTAAGGAAGTGGCTGTAGCTGAGGTCGTAGTTAAGGTCATCTACAAATTGGAAGGTTAGTGATTCGATCCCTGGATGCTCCAGTGTGCGTGCCCAATGTCCTTGGGCAAGATACTGAACTGCAGGTTGCTCTCCAATGCATCCATCAAAGTGCGAATGTTATATAGGAAACACTTAAGCATAGAAATGTTGTTGCTTGAATGGGTGAATGAGACATTTCTATAAAGTGCTTTGAGTGCTCAAGTAAAGTAAAAAAGCATTATATAAGAACCTATTCATTTACCATTTAACGGAAGGATGGGTGGTGGGTGGGGTGTACATATACTACAGTATGAGCACAGATATACAGTAATTATTAGTCGAACTAGATTTTCATGTTTTTTTCCACCATCAGTTGTTGTTCTCAAACTGAACGTGACAGTTGGGGACAGATGTGTCTGTAAAACTGAGCATTACCCACATCCATACGGTAGCAAGTTGTCCATTACAAGCTAGGCCTGCGTAGCCTAACAACTGCTTTATCTTCCTTTTATATAAACACTATATGATAGTCAGAAGGACTGAAAACTTGTGACTGAGACTAGGTGTCTAATGTTCAAGACACAAATTTGGCTTTAATTTTCAGACCTGAAACCCACTTTGGCCTTTCATATATTATTTACACATTATTTATTATCTGATGTGCTGAGGTACACTTTTACAGAACATAGTAAGAAGTTCGAAGACTTTTTTTTTTTTTTTAAACTAAGTTTTTCTCCAGCAAACATATAACATATAGTATGTAATCACCTATTACCAAAAGAGAATTTGGTTAGAATCAAGTAGACTTTCTGCTACTTTATTAAAAACTTTTTTTTTTTCAGAATGAAAAAAAAAAGTCCAATATCCATTAATCAATGGATGGATGGATTTTGTACTGCGCTTTAATATGTACATCAAAGCACAGTCGATGTGTCACTTCTTGCTCCCTGTTCGGCTGCACAGTGTATAGGAAATAATGGAAAAACACAGCTTGCCATATTCTTACACAAGTTTTAAGGAGTCAACGGAAAAATCCTGTTTGGTCAGTGGAAATAGCCCCTGAGAGGAAATAACTTGACCATGCTAATGCTGGGTTCAGAGACGAGTGTACCGCGACCATTAAAGTGCCAGGAGAGAGATACAATCAATGAACCCATGCACTCAGTGCACTGTAGAGTAGCACAGGACCGAGCATAGTGAGGAGCTACCTGAATGGCTGTGCTCACACAGAGTTGCTGCTACACAAAAAGTATAAGGACTCTGTCGGCCGGCTTTGTTTCTGATTCATTGCGCGGGCTTTCAAAAATAGTCAGCTGCTTCTTGTGATGATTGCAGCTACAAGAAAAAAAAATAGCATATAAGTAAAAAGAACAGGAGAATTGCATGAAGACCTGGTTATGAAAAGAATATGATGCTAGGGAGAAAGAGACAGAAGTGGTAGAGAAAAAAAGGCTTGGGAATATTGTTAAGCACAAAACTAGAATTTTCCAAACAAATTGTGCTGCAAAGGTTACTTTTAGTGCAAAGTAAATATTTGATCTTCTTTATAATAAAAAAAAAATGTGTTGGCATTTACATACCAGCACGGGTTGAATCCACAGCACAAGTCACAACATTGTATTGATAGTAAACAGGAAAAATTGTCTATATTTTCATGACTGTGCTAAAATGAGCATCATTATATCCACTGTAATGATAATGTCAATAGCAATATTTACATTATCTTTAATTCTCTGCTATAATTTGTTTTATAATTGGTCAGATGACAACAATTAGACATAAAAATAGTTTCTTAAATTTCTATTGAAGAAATTGTAAAATGTATTTTTAGCTTTAAATGCAAGATGAATATTGTTTTCTTGGTAGAGTGACAAAAAAGGTAGTTGTTATTGTTTAAGAAGTATTCTAGTATATTTTTCTATGTGTCTATGCTGCTCTATCGATACTTTGTCATGTTTGAACTGTTTCTTTTATACAAATAAAAATGACAAACTAAAGTAAAATACTTATCACAGCACTAACCCAGTCAAGCTTTAATCATGGAGGTTGTGGTCTCCTCATATGAGTGCCAAGTCTTATGCATACTGTTTCAGCTGTTAAAACGAATGGTTTTGCACATTTTAGCCCATTTAAAGCAAGTACTAATATGTACTTACGATCACACAGTGACAAATGGCTTAGTTATATAAGCAACACAGAGTTGTTATGACAGGGAAAATTAGCTATAGAGACCATAATAATATTTATACCATTGTACTAGTCTATAAACTTCATTTTGCGTTGCCTGTCATGAACCTTAGCATTTAACTTGCCAACTGAGGCCTGTAAAATTTGAGATGTAGCCCTTGGGTCTTTTGCAGTGCCTCTGAGCATTGCACCCTCTGACCTTAGGGTGAAGCAGCCTTGATGTTCACTCCTGGGAAGATAGTGACATTGTGTTAACACACACCTGAATCCTCCAGACTGGCTTTCTTTATCAGGATTATATACAGTCCTGTGAACACTTTCTTTTTCACATGACTCCGCCTCTTTGTGCCAGAGAAAAAAAACACTGCTATCCTGTTTCTCAACCACCACACCTCCCCAGTTTTCCCTGCATGCATGTTGAATTAAGCTTCTTGTAAATATTAAGACTCATGCAAAATAAAGTGTTCTGCTTGACTAAAGTACTTGGCAGTATTTGTGGTACTGATTTAGTGTAAGGAGACGTAAATAGAAAATACAGAGACTTAATAATAAATTGTCAGTTAAAAATGCAAGTTTTTTTGTCAAATCCATAAAGCAATCTTTTCTAGTCTAACCAGGCCTTTTCAGTTTCATCTCTGTATAGACTTATTTAGCTAAGGTCAGAGAGAAGTGCTATCAACCTGCTGTAATGGTAAGTGTAATGCTTACATGGAACAGTGGAGGCTTGTTAGCCCAGTTTAATATCTGCAGATACAATTTATTTCCAATGTGAGAGCACATTATAGTTAGAATGTTCTAAGCTACTGTAATCTCTAATACAATAAGCTACGGTATGATATAAGTGAATATTATTAATTCTGGTGGGCTTTTTTAATTACCTTTTTATGATTCATTATAGATATTTGCATTGTTTTATATGTCTGTTATGAAGAATGTTAAAAGTATGCTAATAATATTACAATAGTTTACTTAATGCTTCTTGATTCTGTATTAAAAAGTAAACAATAAAAACAAAAAAGCCCCTAAAGCTGGGCTTATAATAGGAAGAACCACTGAAGGTGCAAACCACTTACTCCACAGTTTTGATGTGTGGGGACAATAGAAAAGACATTTTGTTGCACTTTCTTTGGGAAATGCAAGTGGTACATAAAATGCTTTTTGCACATGTACAGAAGAAATTGGCCTCTCAGAAACTCTAGGTCGGAAATTCCCAAATGCCCCCTGCAATTAGTTAGGACCTAACATCATTTAAATATCGAGTTTGACTAAATTGGGCCAAGTGTCTTGGGAAAATTCTCATTCACCAAAATAAATTCTAAGATGACAGTAAAACAAGTCAGTAATGTGGAATTTATTAGTTTACATGCTTCGGGGTACATTCACTTTGTTAATTTTCCTTTCTTATTAATTCAGTTATGACTACAAAACGTATTGTTTTATTGATATGCCCAAGACTAAACAGGCTTCAGCAAAGCAACACACATTCACAGCAGGTTTAATGTTATTATGATTTCGTGCAGTCTCTTGTGCCTCGGTCTCGTCCAACACAAGGACATGAGCTTTCCTGCTATGATCAAGGCAGTTTGCTTTTAGCTTTAAATTCCTATAACACGACAGCAGAGACTCAGCTTTTGATGATTTCTTTTCTTTCACACAGTTGTGTGGTATTGATATTTAGAAATAGTGTAGATTATTGTAAGAGAGAACTGTATTATAGCCTACTTTCTTCTTGCACATAGAAGAAACTGTAGTGAAAGAACGTGCTTTTCTTTTTGTGATTGATGACTGACATTTATTACATGTTAACTTTCCTTGATTAAGTGTTTGGTATTGCTTTGGAAAATGATACCAATGAGAATGAATGAAAGACAATGAGAAATGTTTTATTTATCCCATATTTGGGAAGTTATTTTGTTAGAATATGTATCAGATGGTTTCTTTCCAGACAGATATATTATTATAGAGGGTGATGGTGTGTGGTATGAAAGATTTCCTATATTTGTCCTTGTGGCAGTGGAGCTGAATCAGTCAGTTAGAGAGGATGTGCTCTGCTGCCTGTCCAGTAAATGGTGCAGAGTGTGGTCAGGATTATGATGGATAATGGTTTGTTCAGTGACTTTCTCTATACCTCAACTTTCAAAGTGTCCAGGTGACAACAAATCAAAAACACAAGTATCCTAAACAGTCAATTCAGTCTGTTGGTGTCACCAGCCGTGATGCTGCTCCCCCCAGCAAACCTGTGCTGATGAAGAAACAAAGTGTGACAAACCTTTTCTGCAAAGTCTCCTTTTGCATCTGTTTCTGCTGGTGAAATGCTGTTTGTGGTTTCCATCAAAGAGTTGTGATCCAACCCATATAGGAGACAAACCAACATTAGCACCGCACTTTACCAGCAAGCTGTATCGTTGCCTAAATCCAAGCAACAGTCGCACAGGTCTGTCATTAGAATCACTATTAATCACTTATACTATCAGAACAGTAAAGGAGTTAGTGTAGTGCCAGCATGTTTCCAGGAGTGTGAACCATCATGCATCCCATGTGTTTTACTTACCTAAATAACACCCATTTCCACCAGGTATAGAAACAGTAAGCCAGTCAGAGCTTTTTAGGCAGGGTTACATTTATGAACAACATAGCTGACTACAGATCAATACTGTATTCCAGTAAAGAATTGGTGATGTGAAACAGGAAGATTGACAGTCTTGTATTGGTTGTTCCATGCAGCACATCCTCTGTATTTCCTTGAACATTAGATCCTTTATTGACTGAACTGATGCAAGACAAAAATCTTTTGCTGCACTCATAGCTTGAAAACCTTTAAAAGGAAAATTCTCATTGTGCAGCGAAAAGTAAGTGGAGATGTCAGAAATGCTTTAATGATGAAACGCAACGTAAAAAAAATACACTAACTACTTTTTAACTTGCAAAACTTTTCAGGTTGGTTTTCATGGTCACTGGTGTAGTAGGTCAGTAACAAGCAAGAGTTTGGTTCTTGCTGTCAACTAAGCAAACATTACTCTGTATTGTTGTTTCAAACCTGAACTGGTGGTTGTTGATAGCCATTAAATAGAGAGTAAATCCATTTTAAATCCTTTAGCCTCTCTAAAAGGTGGTACAGTATGAACTTGATATCAGTGCATGGTTTTAACCAACTGTATGTGCTGGTATTGATGTTATGATATCCAACGCTAGCTGTATACATACGAACAAAACGGTGTATATTTGTATAATGCTAAACTAATCCCTAGGAGACTAAACACAGCTACTTTTGAAGCAGCTTTTGTCAACCCTAAAAACAACAGACAATCTTTGCTGATGTTTGTAGGAGCTCTTTTCTAATTTCAGAGCACAGCTGGATACGTTGTAATGATTTTTGTTACAGAGAACACACTGAACATAGAGAGGGCTAGCCACATGGAGATTGTTTCATCAAAGAGATGAAACAGCTGATGACACTGGGTTTCTTTTTTTGGGAAAAGTTTGTATTCCCTAATGGGAAGCTGTTTCCCTAATGGGATTTATTTTGTGTATTTATTTACTGGTAATTGGCAAATGCTAGATTTCTTTAGAAATCTAGCATTTGAATAAGCTGATCTGCATCTTTGCAGGTACAGCAACAGAAAAAAACTGCTACATCTCCGATGGCTTTTAATAAATAATGGAATTCAATTGCTAAACATGTAAATGTAACAAGTCAAAGGCAGGCGACTTTGTAAATAGTTTCAGTGAGACTAGAAGATAAATAAGTGTGTAACGCAGCAATGTGTGAAAATCAAAGTTGCTTTGGTTATATGCAGTAGTGCTGACTTTGAAATTCACTCCCATTAACATTATTATAGAACCATCATGGACATCAGTATGAATTTATTCAAGCATCATCTTGCTGTATCATCAGCATCATCAAAGTTCAAATCTCAACATCTTCCTCTCTCCTTTCCTCTCTCTCCCCCTCCTTTTCTAATACTAATCTCATCGTCTTTCTTTTTCTCCTCCCCTTCTACTTCCTCTTTTCCTTCTCACTTCCCTCTTCCTTTAATCAGCCCGCGTCTTCTCTCGTCCTCTGCCACCTCCTTTTCCTTCTTCCTCCTTTTCTCCTCAGTTTGCTGCAGTGCATCACTAGCAGGCACATTAACATCTCATCTCCATTACCCAGCAATGCCCTGCCCTCTCTCTTTGCTTTTAACCACCTTTTTCTCTCCTTCTTTCCATCTATTGGCACCGTTCCCATTTTCCTTTAAATTTAACACTCTCATGCTATGCCTGTTTTCTTTTAAAGTGTCCATTATCATCCCTGCTGTCTTTTCCTCTATAAATGTGATCATCCTCATTAAGGGGGTGCTCTTCCTCTCCTCTCCTCTCCTCTCCTCTCCTCTCCTTTCTTCTCCTTTCCTCTCTCCCTCCTCTCCTCTCCTTTCCTCTCTCCTCCCCTGTGACGAGCTGTGCTGTAGTGTTTCAAGGGAGTGGATGCCCTTGGTGTGACCGTGAGAGAGATGGGCTAAAGCTCTGCAGTAGCAAGCCAGTGAGTGAGCAAGTTGTTTTCACTGTGTATTTGTGTGTGTATGTGAGTGTGTATATTCAGCTGGTAAGATATGGGGCATGAAAAAAGCACAGATTGTGTGTGTGTGAATGTGTGGTGCGTCGTCAAAAGCACCGGTCTGTGGTATTAGTTTAACGTAACTCAACCAGAAAACCATGGTTAACATGCACACCATCCCCAAACTAGCGTTGTCTCATTGCTTTCATTCATCACTGCTCGTCACACAGTTACTGTTCAGGTAATCTGACTTTCTTCTCTGGAAATTGACAGCTAATCTCACTACGCTGGCAACATTTTTTTTTCACATTTACTGACACTGGCTTGTGTTTTTTCACAAACACTGCTTCAATCCTTGTTCACTAGACAGGATTTAAGCTCAATTCTACTTATAGCGTAACACAATGTAATAAAAAAATAGTCTAGGGGGAAAAGGATATTGCAAGGACTTTTTTCTAAACTGGCAAATGGCACTGAAAGAACATTGTTTGTATTAAGACAGTATATCAAAGCTGTGCAGTTGCAGTCTTAAGTCAGGAGTAAGCATTCAAGTGTCATCCTGAGGACATCCAGTAGAATAGAAATAGCTAATGATGTAGTGATTTGCCATTGCTTAAAAGGATTCGGGCTTCTGTCTGATTAGTTCCTTGAAGGTGTCATTCAAGATTAGAGTCTCTCTTTCTCGTTATATTTGTTTTTCTCTGTCTCTGTCTTTTTCATCCTGTCTTTAACTCCTTTGTTTCAAACTCTGCTTCATATGCCATAATTATTACATATGTACATCCATATATATTGGTAGTAGCCACAAACCCTGGTCTTTGTGCCTAAACAGACAAGTATCAATAGTGCAATTTTCTACAGTTTCACAATTACAGTGAAACTTGCACAAACCAGTTGAAAAATGTTGCTGAATTAAACTCAGTTCTGGCTTCGCCTTAACTTAAACTCTCTCTCGGTTAGCATTATTTTAAATTGAGCATGATTGGACACATTAAGGGAGACTTCTGCAAAAACAAGCATGGTATGCATCTGGGTCATCATGTTGCATGTGTTAACCCAGGCACTAGAATTAGCCTGTTGGTGCAAATTAAGCCAAAGTTTAAATGTTGGAGCATTTTCTAAAGAAACATGACCAGAAATCAGTAATGATCTCTAAAAGTTGGTTATTATGAAAGCTCACCTCACTGGAAGTAAATTCCAGCATATGGTCAATCTTCACTAAGAAGCAGACTGTGACCCATTGATTTTACAGTAGGATGTTTGACATTATAGACTCCAGCTCCCTCCATAACCCTGAACTGATTTAAGAAAATTGATGGATAAAAAATTTAACGTTATCACTGGAAAGCAGGAAGGGTTCTAGGATCAAACCTTTACAACGGCTTAGCCCCCCAACAGTGTCTTGCAATTAATATTAATAGAAAATGCTGTTTGCAAACATATTCAATCCTTTTTTAGCTTTGCAAACTGCAAATCAACAGAGTACACATTACAGTCTTTCCTTCAAAATCTCTCTAAATAGTTGGATGACTGAGTGTCTAAGAATGATTCAGAACGAATAATCACATTATTCAATATAATACTGTGGTTTTAGGGTAGCCACAAAGGCTCAATAATGTTGAACAGAATTGTCCAAACTAAGTCAAAAAAACATTATAAACACCAGTAAAAAAACAAGAAAAACTTTGTTTTTTAAAAACAATACCTTTATTGTGCAAAAAACAAACAAACACAAGATATCAGGTAACAAACTGCAAGAGACGAGAAAAGATTTGTCTTCTGTCACTTCAATGTGGTGGCAGCCATCCTGTTCAAGCCAGGGTTGGAGTGATATAAATCCTTTGGCCATTAACAGATAACATCCTTCTGACTTTTTCTCTGGAGACCCGCTGAAGCCCACTTTGATCATTCTAGGAATAGGACACTAATAAAGTACATACACTCCTTGGCTGGTAACTAACAATCTGACACCAGATTTTTTTGCTCAGAAAGCTAAAATTAGCTAATAATTCTTAGCAAGCTAGCTTATGTCAGCTAACATTTTGATGCTTAAGAGAACAAATATACATAACCAACACTTTTGACATCACAGCAGTGACCCTGTGTTATCACAAAAGTGTGTTTTGAATCTGCACCACAGATGAAATTACCTCCTGAGGTCTAAACACATCCATGCTGTAAAGCTATTTTTCACTTTTGGAAAACAAAATGTTTCTTCTTCTTTTGTATTTCTCCTCATCCCGAAGCCGTTATAGTAGTAGTAGTATTTATAGTGCCTTGATTAGGTTTTTGTGATTTGGCACTATATAACTTAATGTGAATTAAACTAAATAAATATAATTATTACTTGAAAAAACATGGTTAATATAGTCTTTTGAAAAGTACTGAAGAATAATTACTGCCAAATTTTTAAAATGTAGTTTTAAATTTTAAATTTGCATTCTTTTTTATTTTAAATGTTTCGCGTTTAATTAAAATAAGCTCATATTCTAATGGATTTTAATTTTCTTTAGCTATTTTCTCACCTTTATGCATTGTAAAATATATAAGTAGAAATGTGTTAGTTTTTATTTTATCCTTTAGGGTAAATTATGTAAATACTATCCTGTTTATTTTATTACATTTTTCAGCCTGCTGTTTCTAGAAGCTTTTGGAATCAGTAAATAGAACAGTAAATAATAATAGGACTTACTAAATAAATGAGTGTTTGTTTAGTCATTTCTATTTTTATTTATAGTATATGTGTAATGTTGCAATGACAGGAAGGAATACAGGAAGGAGCGCAAACAGAAAGACAGAGGGGGACAAAATAGGACATCAGGACATTATTTGTCAGTACTTCTTAATGTTAGACCACACAACAGGAGAGAGTGTGGTACAAAGCTGTAAAAGACTTTTCATTGTTATAAAACAATATAGTTGAAAGATGTTTTGTTCATACTATTAGTATTTTAACAACCACAGGATGTAGGCTAAGAGCTGCTGTGTGTGTGGTGTGAGGGGGGGTTGTACTCTGTGTAGCCTGTGTGAGCTAGCATTATTCTCAGTGCCAGGCAGATCAGTTGCATAGCAACAAGAACTTTTTGAGGGCAGGAAATGTTTCACCAGTGGAATGTGTCAAGCACAAGAACAGTAAAAATGGAAAGAGAGAGATACATACTGTACGTGTCCCAAAATTCCCATATACAGCTGGGGAAAATTACATAACATAAAATACATTCAAATGAAGACCTGAAGAAATCATAACTGCTGTTAATGTCTGGCATTAAACTACTACTAACACTAAAAACTACTAGAAAAAGTGTCAAGAAGTCAGACGAGAACAAAAATCTAGGCATTTATACAGAACATGACCTGGTTCTGTTTTTTGACTTCTTCATACGTTTTCCCTTCATATTGGAAGTAGGACATAAACTCCTTTGTGTTTCTCCAACTATGTGTACAGACCTGCATAGGCTGCCCTGCTGTTCTGTCTGTGCCACCACACAGTCAGTTATTATAGAAGTGAAAAAATCAAGCAACTTTTCTCATGGAAAATCTTTTCTTTTCTTTTTTCTTTTCTCTTCTTTTTTCTTTTCAATTATGTATTTTAGTTGTCTCAACTCACTTTTTGGTTCGACAGGGACAACAAAAATGCTGGTTGGATTTAGAAAAGGGTAATCATTCATCCATCCATCTTTTTTAAAATCCACTGGGCAGGCTTCACCCTATTCCAGGTGTCATAGGGAGGGACGCGTGGTACATAATAGACAAGCTTTCACTCTATGGCAGGGTTAAAATAAGAGCTTTCAGAATGTTAACCAAATGTTAGAAGAAAAACGTCTCACATCAACAAACTTCCTCAGTCTTCTTTGTGTTATGAGTTCCACCCCTTTTTCTAAATGTCTAACATTTTACATGCACTTATAAACTTAGACAAGTGCAAGAGTTAACTAACGGAAATCACATTCACAAATCCCTCATCGGTTTTCTGGTGAGGTTTGGTGAGGTTGATTACAACATGAAGTCAGGGAACTAATTTTTGATCCACTGTTGAATTTGTATGAATTTGACATGCAAATTAAGTTATAACTTTTGTGTAATTTGTTTTGGGTTTTTTTCCCCCAGATGGTATTCTATCTCTTTCCACTGAAATAAAACTACCATAAAAATTAGGACACTGTTCATTTGAGCAAACTTACAAGGAATCGAAAAGTCATTTTCCCCACTTTAGATTGTTTCTATGCTCATGGTCTGCAGTGAAATTTGACATCACCATAAAAAGAAAGCTTATTAGAAATAATCCAGTAATAGATGTAGTGTGTCTGATGTTATCCTTTAAAAAAGGAGTAAATGTAAGCATGACTGCACACGAATAGGCTGCATTAAAGTGATATTCTATAGGCTACTTTTAAGCCGCAAAAGTGGCTGGAGTAAGAAGCGCTATTAATGACCCTGTAGAGTGCTTACCTTGCAGGATGTGTGTGTGTGTGTGTGTTGAATAGTGCCAGAGGTCAGTGCAGAATCAAGTTAAACAACCTTGCTTCTTGCTGCAGATTATCCCCCTTTCAACTTTATATCTGTTACTTGTTTTCACCTCTCTGTTGTTCATTAGTGTGACTGACCAGCTGTAACTGGAGATGATACACTAAATGCCATTGTAGAGCTTCTCACACCCTTGTTGTCTTGTTTATTCTGTAAGTAGTATTTATGTGAAGGGACTGTAAATGATTGCTTTTTGCAGTAAATCATTTATCCCTGACTGTCTTGTATATCTAGCTTCTTTCTTCTTCTGTTATATTGATATATGTCATACACTGATATTCTAAGCACGTTTCTCAGTTAAGTTTGGACATTTTGGTGAGAAAAAAGAGCTGCCTGATTGTTTTCGCTAAGGTTTCTTTATGTTCCTTATAAACATAAAACTAGTTCAGCTAAAGAAAAAACAAGTAGACTTGCTTTTGAACTCCACCTTTACAAGTAATAGTCTCAACCTTAACCTGTTGTCCCACCTAACTTACCTCATGTGCAACTTTTTTGTGCCTTTTGCTACTCAATGGATCTGATACGCAGAATCTGCTAAAGTGTCTGCTAAAGATTTAAGCCTTAAGAAGAGAACCTTGATTTGGTGTATATGTCTAGTTCCCTCTTACAAAAACTTTGATGCTTCTGAAAATTTATTTTACTTCTTTGTTTATTTTTTCAGTTTTTGCCCATTGTTTTCAAAACCCTTGAGGTAGGTCTTTAAGGTAAAGAGAGGTGGACAACATTTTCACTCTTACTGCCCCTTACATATTATTTATTTATTTTGTTGTTATTAAGCATAAAATAAGAGTAAATAAGTGATATTTTATTATATATTTAAAAATTCTACTTCAGTATTGGAATAAACGTTCTACTCTATATTTCAACAGTAGACTAAACCATTGTCATAGAGCATTGTCAGGCTGACAGTACTCACAGCACCTGCAAAAGTTTTTCCTGCACATTCAGTAACAAGTGCCAAAAACCATTATCTTTCACTTGACCCGGGTTCACTGTCTCCACTGCAGTGCCTCTCCTCTGCTGTCTGTCCACTGTACATATCAGACAGAGAAGAGAGGCTGTGGCTTTACCAGAAAGTGGACTTTGTCAACCTGTTTATTAAAAACTTGACTTTGCTTCAGCTACTTAATATAAACAGGTAGTTGTGATCTGTGTGGCTCTATGACGTATAGATTAACACATTTCCATTACACATCAAAGATCATGTCATTTTACTGATGACAGGCCATCATACCGTGACCAGCACTCTAATCCTGAATTTGCAGTGTCTGACATTCAGTTTTTAATGTCAGCTTTTAGCAACTTAAAAATAGTTCTGACCTAATACACATTGTCTAGTGCCTAGAAGACTGAAATTCATTTTCTATCTCCTTTTTATTTAATGATTTATTGGCATCTCCAAAATACATTTTAACCTTTTAAACTTTCAGTGGTGCATCAGTTTTTATTTGCTTTTGAAAAGTGACAGAGTAATTGGACTAGCTTGTGTGTTTGACGTAACAAGAAGATTGGAATTGCCCAGAAATGTTTACAGACATGCTAAACCGATTAATCATGTAGCAAAGCTTGAGTCTTATACCAGATCAAAACGCCTTTATTTCTCTCAGAACTGAAGGAACAAGAGCTAAATATACTAGTAGCATGACTCAATACCTGGACTCTGAAGAGGTTGTATAGGTAGTCTAACTCCTCTAGGATTGCCCATGAATATGTGCTATTGCTATGTCCAAATCCTTGGACCTATTGTCAGACTCGTGCAGTGAGTCCAGGGTTTGTCCTGGTCTACAATAACGCCTGGTCTCATCTGGTGAGACTATGCAGGCAGTTCCTGGAGGATAAAGGAATTGATAACACTGATTGATCCCCATGCTTGCCTGACTTAAATCCAGTAGAAAACCTCTGGCGCAACATGCTTCAGGCCACACCGTCAGGTTTTACCTCACACTGCCCAAGAGCTCAGTGATGGCTTGTTCCAGATCTGATAGGAGATCCCCCAGGACAACACCTGTTGTCTCATTACAAGCATCTCCCAACATTTTTAGTCATGCACATACATGAGGGCCTTGCAAACTACGGAGAACCACTTTAAGTAGCTTCATGAAATTTCAGCCTGTCACATCATTTTTTATACTTTTTGAGGTGTCTTTGAATTCATCCCTCTGTAGGTTGATGATGGTTATTTCCATCAAATGATGTAACATAATTTTGTCCATATTTTTTCCACTATTGAGGTCTGATGTTTTCAGTGTTCCATCAATTCTTTGGGTGTATGTTGGTGTATAGAGGAAGTACGCAGTATGTGTTAGCAAAGAAAGAAGGAGACCAGAGGAATAATTTACTTCATGAGAGAATATTTTAGTATGAAATTTCCAGTTGCCTTCATTTCAGCTGATTTTCAAAATGATTTGATTTTCCTGACGCAGGAACTAAAGACCAGCGTTTTAGTCTGAATCTAATATCATTTACATTAACGTTGGTACAGTATGTAGTCATTCCAGCATACTGGTTTTGCTGGGTTTTTAAAGGTAGAGCGGTGCCAAGAAATAGTTTATCATTCTCTTCTATTTGGATTATTGGTGCCCAAAAGAAAGAGAAAAGCTGTTAATTCCCCTCCCCATGGCTCTGATGTCAAATTGTTAGTCTTCCTCAGAGCTCTCAGTGGGCCAATTGTTTTCCTGGAAACCACTGCTTCATGCTTTGAATCAGTCAAATCAGTTGAGTGGTGGGATTTGCATTTCTGGACGCAGAGAAGAAATACTCTTCTGAATCTTTTCTGTTGGAACATTCATTTTAACTTTTGTTAAATCCACATTTTAATGCACCCTTGCTATTTGTTTTAGGCTGATACATAATGAAAGGCCAGGCTCTGACTGTAGACAAATAGGCAATAGACTAGAAAGCATCTGAGTGTCAGCGGGTATTGGATAGGTTGCACTCTTCTCCATGCAGTCAGGTAATCTCTCTCAGTCTCCTTTTTCATTCAAGGCAAGTGCCGCCTCTCTGTCACTCTTCTAATCAGGGCTTCTTCTTCTTTGTATTTCGTGTTCATCCTTCCTGTTTCTGTCTATCATCGTAACTACTTGGTTCAAATTAACTGGCTGTTTTAAATTGAACAAACAAAGAAAAAAACAAAACAAAACTGTTGCCCTTGAAAAGTTCCCATCATTTTAAAGCAGCTGATGGAGTGCATTAGTGGCTAATCATGGATAATGAGGCCACTGATGTTGAGGCAATTTTAAACCTGTTATGCTCTGCCTGTACTCAACAAGCTCTTTCAAACTTCCTCGGTGGCAACTGTGTGCACCTATATACCATTTATCACAACTTCAAAGCACTCTGATAAATAAAAAAAGAAAGAAATGATCAATTTATCGATTTACATATATGAGTTTTAATTAGTATAATTGTTGTTGTATGTAGCATTTTTGTGCAATTTCACACAGCTTGTTTATCTTAAACAATCAAAAACATGTAAGGGAGTTAGTGTTAAAAAAATTACACTGCTGGTGTTGAGGTCACAAAAACTCATGTATTAAACATGATACACTAACAGGGTAAGAAGAGATTTAAAAACAAACATAACACAAGCAGTGTTGCCAGATGTATGATAATTATCGTATTTGTACCATAATTTTGGGTTGTGTACGATGTACGATCAAAATTTAAAAAGTCACCAAATGTACGATAATTTCACGTTGCCTCTAGTAATGTCTTTTTCAGTGGCTTTCCCATGGCAATTAGCCTACATAATTTCAAACTGTTCTGAAATCAGATTTCACCTTAAATTCATGCTATTGTGTCTATTACATAAACTGACTCTGAATCTGTACAATCGGCAAATGCGCATGCGTGGAGGACGGAGTGGTGCCGACGCACTCACACTACATTATATTTCTGGTTTTAAAGATGCTTATTTAAACAGGACAATCTAAAACGCCTTCTTTGTTATATTAGTGCGAAGTCATCTATAGAACATTATTATCAAATTTATAATGTACGATAATTTGTACTGAAAAACAATAATTCAGGCTTCTCTGTACGATATTGTGGGATTTTGGATCTGGCAACACTGGATAGAAGAGGCCTATCTATCTACACATTTTAGAAGCAGCAAGCTCACCGAGCTTATGCTTAGTTTTAGCCACACAGGATCAGCTAATCAGAGAAAACATTCGTGTTTGTAAGGACGTAGCAGCTCAGAGAGGTAGGGCAGGGCAAGGCCACTGAGGCTTTCAAATAAATAGCCGAATTTCAAATTGACTCCTAAAATGTTTGAACAGCCAGCAGAGTCAAGCTAACATCTGGACTGGACCAGTGAAACCCCCCTTTCTGTCAATATACGGAAATTTTACTGCACATTTAATCAGTGAGATATTTTAATATAAGAACAGCATAATTTAAACAATAAAGAAATGTTGCTGTAGTGGATGAAAGAAACATCTCAGCATGGCTCTTTGGGCTCAAATTGTTAGAAGTAAATGTGTGAAATACGGACTAAACTATAACCGAATTACTTTTGTGTCGTATGAATGGCCATGAAAAAATACAGTTAAAGGTCCGAAATTTATGTCCTTCACATTTTCCACATTTTTCTGGGGGCAGATTCTGGCTCCTGGACCTTATGTTTGACACCCCTGCATTAAAGTGTTAAATTATTTATTTATTATATTTAACAACATTAATGGATAATCACAGTGTTTGTGACTAACCAAACAGATCTTATGAGAGCATCAATGTAATAATCAAACACTTTTACTATTAAAATGTGCTTACATAATTAAAATGGGAAAATACTACACAGTAAAAAAGTACCGCACTCATTACATTATTCAAGCCATTATTCATTATCTTAAACTTGATGAGAATGAATTGTATTCATTCACTATCCGCTGTACCTATCCATATGCATGTTCCTGTCTTTTTTTATAAACTATCTGGAACTGTCTACCTCACAGACGTACACTACTGATTAATCTTCTGGCACAGTTTAATCTTCACACCTCACCTCAGCCGCCCATTAATTTCCCTTGGAAACGGAGGAATAAGGACTGAATATGTGGCTATTTAGGAGAGAGTATGTGTGTCAGGAGCAAGAGGAGTTGTAAAGGAATATAAAGTGCAAGGTTGTTTAGATTAATAGCTTTGGACATCCAGCTTTTCTCATCTGTACGATGCCCAGCTGAACAGGCTTCTGGAGCAGACTGCTTTGTTGGGTTATCACTGGAACAATGTTTTACCTTTCTGCTTTTAAAGCTTTGCTTCCAGGGGGTAGCAAATCAGAGACAGGTGATGGGTTCTGCTGGCAAGGACTGGGCTCAAATTAGACTTCATCCTAACAACTAGCCTAACTGTATATGGTGGGATGGCTTCCTTAAACAAGTGGCTCAGACACGAATAATAAGACCATTTAATAAAGTGATAAGTCCAAAAAGTAAAATCTGTACTTTTTGCACTGCTTTTTGTAGAAATTGCAATTACGAATGTCACCAGGGAGTTTTGCACCCACGTCGTTACATCATTACAACCTTCTTAAACTTCTGTGTTAACATTTGTTAGGCATTACAATTGAACAATAAACTCATTCATTCAGCATCGTCACAAATCGTCACAAAGCCAAAATTTCGGACCACTTTCTGCATCTTCAACTGTCATCTAATTCAACAAAGGACACTGTATTCTATTGAATTCAGTATGTAATACTCACAGTCTAACCTGTGTCCTTGCTAAAATGACTCAGCAAATGTAGTGTGAAATATCACAGAATGTCAGCATTGAATAACAGGTTATTTAATGTGATTGATGCAGTGCTAGCAGGATAACACCAGAAATGAATGTACTGTGAATATTTTTTCACCCTTTTTATGTTAAACATGGTACTGTATGTATAAAATTGTTCCCATTTGTTCCAACACTACCTTGTATTATTGAAGTGGTGTTTATCTATTTCCATGTGGGCCTGCGCCTCGGAGTCATACAGTAGCACCCATCTTTGTCTCTCAGTTGACCATTGAGAAAGAATAGGATTAGCAAAAAACATGGAAAGACGTGTTACTGCACAGGACACAATTTGGGTTGTTGTGCTCACATGACAGCAGTCATAGATTACTGATCCACTTGAATAGACAATTTTTAGATCCATTTTGATGACTAGCTTCCTGTATTTGACACCAAGGATACAGCCTAAATTGGAAGAGGTAAAGCGAGTGTTTGCTGATGTTTTATGTACTGCCAGCATGATCTGTCATTGTGTAATATCCCCTTGTCCTCTGTCTACCCTTGCCTTTGGGTTTTGTATGCATGAAGCTTAGCTAAAGACAATTCAACTGAGTTCACCCCAAGAGTCAGACAATGTCTCCCTGTCTGTTGGCTCTGTTTGTTGGATTGTGTACGTGGATGGAGGTGTCATGAGTTTTTATGTGACTATCAGGGTTATATATGCGTATTTCTATTTGTCATAAGGCCCATAGCTGTCCTTGGGGAGCTTGAATAAGTTCAAAATTACTCTTGGAATAAGGACCTATAGTAGATAAAAGTGAACTAACACCGGAGAAGAAGAAACAAGACAGGGAAATTAGATAGTATTGACTTCTATGCTGATTAGGTATTGGGAATCATAGTATTAAAGAGCTGGGTGTTTTGCTTAACAAAATGTAGACTCAAAAGTTTGTTCTGAATGGGTGGGATACTCTTAGCAATATTTATCAATATACAATACTGTACAGTTTTTTTATGTTTTGATGAGTATCTCTAGGCTTTCTGAAGGTCTTTTTTTGTTTGAACACTTAGGATTGACCTATGAATCATTCAAACATAGTAAAAGTCAGTTACAGTAATTGAATTGATGAACCACTGTTGTCTCTGCACCTAACAGACATCACAGACTTAGCAAAGAACCAGTTTTAAATTGCACATTGTTACTAGCAGCTTGTCACAACAATATATAATTTGTTACATTTGAATCTTTGAAAAATGCAAAGATAACACAGTTTGAAAACCATAAAATAGTATTTTTGCACCAACATGGTAATTCCCAAAGAGCTTTTAGCCAAAAACTTCGCATATCTCAGTACTGTGTGCAGCGTGACCTTAAAAAATTTGAGGAAACTGGACAAGAAGAGGAGAGGAGACAGTATCTGGAAGTCAAGTCTTTAAGAAATAGGAAAAAAAAATCCAGAAAACCAAATACTGACATTCAGGCAAACTTTGTTTTAAATGTCATTTTCATGTGTGTTTGCACTTTTTAATAAACTCCTTGACCGATTTCCCATTCTCCAGAAAAATCTCAGTATTGTAAATAGCAGATCCAACAAAGAGTAATAGAATTTATGGTAAAACCACATGATGGTAATTACAAGCTGAAGTGGGACTTTCACTACATTTGATGTTTATATAATTGTTACCTAGTGCCAATTCTTGGTGATAATCTTTGATTAAGTTAAATTTAGTAGGCTGAGCTGATTTTCTTTGATACATAATAGATGTTTGCAGATGGTTACAAAAAATTAACATTGACTCTGTCATGTTTCAGAAAGAGGACTTTCACTAAAGTTGTTACTTAATAAACATCTCCATATATCAAGTCTTTAACTCTTAATGTAGACTAGCCTTAATGTTGTAGACCAGCTGAGGTTCCACTTTTGCTAACTGTCTACATTTAAAGGAAATACAGACATACTGCATGTGGGAAACATATTAGATAAGAGGTGGGGATGCGTAATGGTGACCTCTCATTGAGAAAGGTTAGAAACCTTTGGGAGTCATCTCATTAACTGCAAGCTTGTGTGCCTGCCTATAGATAGACACAGTGCTGCTCTAATTTTACTCCAGCACTCAGGAGATACTCTGAGGCTTCTGCAATTAATAGGTCTAATAGTTATTGGCAGATGTCTAGAAACCACTATATGGGATGTCTGATTGACCTGAGGTAAACATGGCACTTTACGGGTTAACAGATCCCTACAATGAAAGGAAATGGAGCTTTTACTGATGGAATATAAAGTGCCATTTATAGAAAAAAATCAAAGAGAGTAATATGCTAATGCATCTTATAGTCTACTTGCATGGTTGTGGTTTAATTAAGACCTATGGCATAAATTTTTCTTAAGCTAAATATACGTGGGGTTTTCTTTGGTGCAAAGGCAAGCCTGCAGCATTTTTTCTTTATTTAACTAACCTGCAGTATTTGGATGGAGCTAAAGCTGACTTTCATGTTAATGAGACAAGTGATGGTTTCATTTTAAAAGTACAGTATGTTACTTAGCAAGTGCTTTAGGATCTCTATGGATCTGTTTCTTAAAAAAACGTTTTTTCTTGAAACACAGAATAAGACATCTTCACTCATAAAGGCAAGCAGAAAAATCAGACAACAAAAATGATGATATGTTAAGATTCTTCCAGGTGGCAGAAACTATCGATGGCTTGTTGCACGATATTAGCTGTGCAGGACTGTCACCTTCAGCTCTGATTGGCTGTGACGCTAGTGTGCTCTTTCTCCTAGGTTCCCTAGTTTTGGTGCACTGCAGCCCTGAAGTCTTATAGACGTGCTGCATTGATATTCAGGGCCTGTTTCTGATCCCCATCACTGCTCTCATTCTCTCTCTCACCATACTTCACCATAAGCTTCTTAAACTAAACGAAGTCACTGTACAGGAAATAATATTATAAAATGTAGTGGAAAGTTATCCAGTCACTACAGTACTATATGGATCCATTTCATGTCTTTGGTTATGTTCTATTCTACTCTAGTCATGATCCCCACTTCTGCAAAGATAATTCTAATCAGTTCATCTGCTTTGTGTTTGTTACCTGCCGGAAACCTCTCTTCACTTCAGACACATCTGCTTCTTACTTCCTTGCAGTTACTTCCATTCGCCTGATCGTGCCACCACACCGGACATTCTTGTATTCTGTCATTTTGAAGGACAAGGCTGTTAAATTTATGTCATGTATTTCTTGTCATTGTAATGTTTTCATCTTTTAAGGATAAAAAAATATAATTAATAGCATCTCGTTTTCAAAAACAACTCAAACATGCAGTGTCATTGTTCCCAAACAAGAAAAAATGAACTGCAGTCAAATGAAAAACTATGTATGGCCCTTTAACAATAGTATTACTTGAAGTAATTGTTTCCTTTATATCTCCTCACCCTCAGCTGGTCGCGGCAAATGCCCGCCTCTCCCTGAGCCAGAGGTTTCTTCCTATTAAGAGGGAGTTTTTCTTTACCACTGTTGCCAAAGTGCTTGCTCATAGGGGGTTCTCTTACTGTTGGGGTTTCTCTGTACTACTGCAGGGTCTTTACTTTACAATATTAAATGCTTTGAGGCAAATGCTGTTGTGACTTGGCGCTAAATAAATAACTGAACTTTATTGGCCTTTCATGTGTGGAGGAATTTTACCGCACACTTATGTACAACATTGTTTTAGTTCACTGGGGTTTTCAGGCATATGTTTATGCGTACCTTTTTTAAAGTACATTGACCAGACCATTGCAATGCCTTGATTTATTTCCTCTGTCAGTCATTATGTTGTAGGTTTTATTATTATTTGGGATCACTGTCTTGTCGCATGATCCAGTTTCAGTCAGGTTTTAGCTGTCAGAAAGATGGTTTCACATTTATCTCTAGAATACTTTAGTATATAGGAGTTCATGGTCAACTCAGTGACTGCAAGGTGTCCAGATCCTGTGGCTGAAGAATAAGTCAGAATCGTCACCTCTCCACCAGTAAACTGTCTGAAGTTCTGCGTTTATTGATGTGCTCCCACTTTCTCATGATCATTTAACCAAGTGCATTTGATTAGTAACACCTGGCTGTGGAAGCAGTGCTTTCTGTGTACTTTCTTTTCCGTGTGGGTGTAGGCGAACATAAACTGCATGTAACTGTAAAGGCAACTAGTATTTGGTTTTGCATGTTTAGCTTAGACAAAAAGAAAAGGTCTCGACTTTTACATTTTACTCTGCACTCTGTTGCTTGATGGGAGACTAGAGTACCACATGACCCAGAGTTTTTAAGTCAGGGGAGATATTATGCTAGTTAAGTGATCAGAGGGGGGAAAGACTGTCTTAATATATAGTACTGCAAGCACTGCAATGAGCATGTGCTCCTTCCATACTTACTTCTGCAATTGAATGTTCAATGTTGTAGAAGTGACAGATCGCGCATGACTGCAAGCACTTGTTAAGGGGTTGTATGTGCATAATTTGATATTGTGCAACCATAACTGAATGAATCCTAGCTGAATTAAGAGCTGTTTGTCTCTAACCTGCCTGTGTCTCAAGTCTTGTGTTTGAGTATTCTATTCTGTTGTAGAGAAAAGCAGCGCTTCAGTTTTACTATGCTAAGAAAACCTGATGATCATGCAAAAATGTCTAGAGCAGACTTCAGCCATTATCCTGCTTTTCCCTGTTTGTTGCAACCATTGTGCTGAATGTTTTGTTTTCTGACTCAAAACCTGTCAGTTTACACAGGATGCACTTCTTTTAAAATGGTACAATTGTGCAGTGTACAGCATGCAGGCAAAATTGAGACCTGTACAGTATACCCTTGGCACGGTATGTCAGAACAGGTAGTGTATTGTATTGCTGTCCCAGCCCAAGCCTGTATGTGCCGAGCTCAGCTCTGCTTAACATGTTTTCATCCTGGTGGGAATCCTGCTGCTTCTGTACAACATCTTACATTTACATATTACACTTGTGACACAACACCAGAGACAATGTAATATACACAGTGAGCAAGAGACAAGAAAATAGGCACTGGCAAAGCAATGACTGGGGGGGTACTGATCAAGACATACTAAAGAGTGTGAGGCTGTGCCCTCCCCTCCTCCTCCTCTTCTCTCCCTGCAAGCTGTGACAGGATAAGATGTGAGATACATGAGTGACAGTGTCATGAAACTGTTGCTGTTACCTTTGTCTGGAGTGCCTAGCTTACACAAAGGTATTGTGTCCTGCAGCCATAATGTCCACTGGGGTGAGCTGTATCCAAGTCTGTGGGTCTTATATGGGAATCCCGATCTGCAGAATGCAAGAATGACGCATGCCCTTGAAAGTTATCCCTCCTCTCCATTTTTATTCTCATACTGGCTTCTTCTTTGCATCTATAGCTTTTTATAGCGCTTCTGTCTTTAAAGCATTTTAAATTTTCTCAAACCTCCTTCTAATTTCTGAACTCTTTGCCTTTCCTTTTTCACCTTCCTTTTTCCACTGCTTTTTCCCCCCTCACTCTTTCTTTTGTACATAATTTATTTATTTACTGTACATCCCACCAGCACACCCCTCCTCTTTTTTTTCTTCTCTATCCGTCTTCCTTCTCCTGTTATTTCTAAAAACTAGGTTGCATGCGTGTCTACACTGGACCTGCTGTTCTGTTCTCGGGGCAAAATGTCAATGAGAGGGAGTAAGAGACCCACAGGGATGTAGAGAACAGGATTCACCATCATATCCTGTCCTTTCTGTCTTTTATCCTCTCTACGCTTATCAATCCAGTTATCAGTCTTTCTGTCAATCTATCTTGAGTGATCCAGTCAGATAGTGAAATCAAGATCTGCTTCTCTGCTACGCAGCACTGTCCATAGACACACACGTACTCTTTCTCTCTTATGCAAACACACATACACACACACATACATACGCCCACCCCTGCTGCCTGCCGACATGGTACAGGCTGTGCATTGAGACAGCCCCAGCTGAGGCAGTAGCAGTGAGAGTGCAGCTTAGCGAGTCTCCACACACACATGCACACCTACACTCACTCACACACACATGCACACACACAAATCGCAAGTCGCTGTTGTGCCTAGTCCCCTGCTGCATGTGCCGTTGCAGTATCGTTTTTAGGTGGGATGATTTTCACGTCATGGTGATGATGCTCATAACCTTTCTGCCATGTAAGTATGCGTTGATCATGTAAAAAAATGTAAATTAATCAGCACTTTTGTTTTGGGTATTTTTCTGTGTGTGTTTGCTGCTTCCATCATTTGCTTTTGATTCTGTTAAATAAATCAGCTGCATGTGAAGAGACTGAATTGTACACATTGTTCCATGTGTGTCTCTGGTTTGTGAGTATGCAGGACAAAGATAATAATGTAACCCTGCACCGATATCCAAAATTGTCTAGGAGCAGGTGGTCTGTGAGAGAGGGAGAAGAGAGATGAGGAGATCTGTTAGAGCTGTCTGCACGATCCATCAACACATGCATAATATATGCAGCGGTGACATTTTTTAAATATGCAGCTATGTTGTACAAGTTCTGCTGGTCTACACTGTGTGTTGGTCTTTGACTTTCAGGTAAAATCAAATGCCCTTGTCTGCAGTTTCTGTAGATAAAGATGTTTTATTGCACACCTCTTCTCTCTCTCAGGCCATCTGTTGGCGAAATAAAGTCTGCAGTTTCTCTTCTCTGTCATACTTACTGACTGGATCTGGCATGGCAGCAGGTTTCACTGCTGTAGCTGATCATGTGTTTGCTGTCATTACTGCATTAGCCAACTGACTATTTGGCACGGTCACTGAATTAATTGGGAACATTATCACTTCTCCTCCTTACTCTGTTGGCTGTCAGTTTTTCTTGTCTTGCTGGCTGGCTCTGTGGCATATTACAATCAGTGGTCACTGAATTGGTAATTGCGTTGGCTGGTTAGTTGATTGGAATTTTGCTTGTCTGATCAACTGACTGGACTGATCATCTGTGCAACTGACTGACAGGGTCAATAGCTTTTCGTCTGGTTGGCTAGCCAGAATCAGGCACTTTGGTTCACATGCAGTCAGTGTGATAGCTTTAAAAAAAGGGGGTGGGGGGGAAGTCAGACATTTGCATAGCCACCAAGTTATTCATGCATTCATTTATACAGTCGGTCAGCAAGTCTGTCGTCCAATCATTCAGCTGCACTCTAAGATAGGCTGTCATTGGAAATTGATTGTGCCTCTATTGGGGCTGTGTGACCTCAACCATCAGCTCCACTGCACCAAGACAGCCAGGCAACTCAAAAGCAGAGTGTCCCCATTTTATTGCCGTGTTCTTGCCGTTTTTCCACTTCTTGTTTTGCTTTGCTTGTTATAATCAAATAATGAGACATAGAAAATAAAGGTGCAAACAAATGTGCATAAAAATTAAAAATGGAAGAATTTGGAGGCAGAAGAAGGAAAAAAAAAATAACATATTTGTGAGTTTTTAAACATTTACCACCAAATTGTTAATCTGTTCAGCGTAAACCTCATAAATGCAATATAATGAACTTTAACCAAATTTGTAACTTACAAAAAAACCCAAATAGTAATTTCCATAGCCACTTGTTCCCAGGAAGGAAAGACTCCCTACAAATCAATACATTTTTTTTGTATAATAACTTCTAAACTATGAAGAAACATTTTCTGGATGATTGTCCCTCCCTATGGATGCTCACTGAATTGTATGATGAGTATTATGATACAGTTTCCATTTATGACCTTCACAGTCATATCATAAATGAACACAGAATGCCTTCTCCACCCTCGTTGAAAAAAAAAAAAATCTACTGGAAAGACGGAGCATCATCCTTCCAAAACATTTTCAGAGACCTGGAGAATCATTTCCAAGGCACTATAGATGAGTTTAGACTGCATGTGGCAGCTATAAATCCAAAACGTTTTTCATTTCGTTACTTGCCTGTCTGCAAATGTAAATTATTTTGTGATTTTCTGATTTATTTATTACTAGGACTAATCAGTGCAAATCACCTACAGAGACGATCTATATGTCGCTCTGCTTTCTTATACACTCTCTTCTGTAGTCAAGAGTGACGCATGCAGCTCATTATTTTTGCTGTGTCATCATCACCTCTTCATAGATTAAAGACAAATATAATGGTAAGCAAGGCTAACCCTTAACCCTATTTTACCTTAAGAAATCTTAAAGGGAACGTGACAAATATTGACATATAATGTAATGTAATGTGATTAAGTCTTCTTGCCTTGATAGATAACAAATAGCAACTTCATTGCTTATTTTGGCTTTGTAAGCATTTCTGTCAGTGAAGGAAAGATATTTTTAAAAACCTGATTAGAAGAAAGAAGAAAAAGAGAAGACTGAGACGTATGAATATAGGATTTGGCTGAAAGCGACAAGGCTGCCATTGAGCCAGTTTAAATTCAATTCTTACTCCTACTTCAGCCAAACAATATCATGTCTGGAGTAAATGCAGCAATGAATGCAGGAACACGAATCAAAGGTGGAGAGGTAAGCTGAAACTGAATAAAAGAAGGAAACTTGCAATCCAATGAGGTGAGCCTCATTTTCTGGGGGTATTAAGTATTGGTATACAGTTGTGTGTGGATTGTACAAGTTAGTGGAATTTAAGATCTGTATTTAAAAACAAACAAACAAATGAAACAAAAATAAAAGTTTACATAAAATCACTATGCGTGATTTCATGTAAACGCCATGGACCAATGATTTATTGTGCTTTATGTCCAGTTTATAAACATCTAGTATATAAAGTATATTATATATTGTATTTTAAGCTGAGATCCCTAAATAGAAAAAGTATGTATTTATAAATTGCTTTAAAAACAGCCACGGCAGATAGACGTGCTGCAGGTGATGGAAAAAAAGTTTGAGCACTTTTGTTTGTGATGGTTTTCGTTTTCTCCAGTTATTAAATCTTTCAAACTTTTTAAGAAAAATATTTTGGCTGATGAGACAATCTGAAAAAAATGCACCTCTGAGAACAAGTGTTCATAAAATGGGTTGAAAGCCTGGGTGTGAAGCAATTGAAGACAGCCACTTGACACTGACACCCACTTGATTTGAGTGTAGTGACACATTAGAGAGTCCAGTGTTTTTTTCTTTCCAAATTTTTCTCAGGTGAAAATACTTTCAGTTTCACCTGCTGTGTGAAAATTCGACAGCACAAAGTGGGTTTGTACATAAGTGTATGACACAGTGACTAATAATTTTTTCTTCGCATCTATTCCTGTCTTGTACGTGATTATATTTTTGGTGTCTTGCCTGCTGATTGTTTGAAATAACTTTTTTATAGTGTCCTGGTTATTCAGGACTTGTGTGACATGGTGAGCTGTGAGCTAGTAGTTGATGTTATTTTCTTGGCTTTCTTTTGTGTAAGTGTATAATCTGAATTGATTCCATAAACATGTTTTAACCTAATTCTTTACATGAAAATTTAAGATGAAATGAGATATAGATAGCTGTGTGTTAAGCAGCACACGTTGCTGTTTGATAATGCCACCAGGGACGGCACAGGCTGAAATATTCAGATTTTGCACTTAGGAACTTGTGTTAATACTGCAGTGTAACATGTGACATTTATTGGATGTAGTATTTTCTTGAAGTGGCATTGTTTGCATTGCTTCTGATAGTATTTTTTCATTCACTTTGCTTTCTTCGCTGCTGAGAATCATTATGAGGAGAAAGGAATAGTATAAATCCAAGAAATTAGTATATCATCAGCAGCTCATGCTTGATGAAACATCGATGCCACACATGCTAACACTAACACATGCATATAGTGTTAGCAAGCTTTTAATAAGGTCTCGGCTATTGCTTTACTAGTTACTGCTACTAGTTAAAAAGACCAACTTCATTCATCATGAATTGGTCTTTGCGCAATGATAAATGGATACTTTTTATATTTTTTAGATGATTTATTGATGATGTGTTTTTTGTGTATTTCTATTTGTTTAGCTGCAGATGGAAAACTAAATGTGGTACAGTTCATCTTGCTATTTAGATTAATGTTTTTTTGCACATTGCCCCTGACAAAAAGAAGACAAAAGTAAAAAAAATCTATAAAAAAATCAAATCAAATCTAATCCAAACCATAGTTTTTAATCAGTAACTCAGTAATTTAGACCAGACAGTACTTAAAAAAGATAGACAGATATTACAAATCGGAATGTTATTTTAACATCAGCATTTTATGTCGTCTACGGATTGTGTCATTTTCATAGCTGCAGGCTCTGAACAAGCTAGCTTAAGTTGATTTTTATCAATTTAGTAACAGCCAACTAGCCGTGGTACTCAGGATCTCAGAGTTATCGTCATATAAGTACCTAATACCGTATTTTTTGGAACATGAGACGCACTGTCGATGAACGGGTCTGTTTTCATACATAAGATGCACCAGATTATAAGGCGCATTAAGCAAAACAAAACAGTCAGATAATTCAAACTTTACTCAACTCATTCTTCTTGTTTCCTCCACTTCTGTACCATTGATTCATCACTGTTTAATTCTCTCGCAGCTGCTCTATCTATTCCCATGTTGTTGCAGTATATTAATGACTAACCTCATATTGTAGATGGATTATCTCAGTTGTTCTCCTGACTGAGGTTTGGTTTGTTTACAGCATCCTGCCATTCGATTGCATTTTTCCCTAACCATCGGGAACCCTCACAATACATTTTATCCAGTGGAAAAAGTTAGCGTTCATCCTCCAGCTTCACTGTGTTTATGTTATGCTAACATGGCTGTGCTAGTAATCATGTAGCACATCATTATATGCCAGCTAGTCCAACTTCAGTAACCCTACAAAAGTCACTGCTGTTTAGTTTTCTGTCTTCATTTATGTTAGAAGTGATAGCAGAGCTGTACGTTTTCATTTTTTCAGGAATTTCTCAGTGAGAACATGGTATATCATGTTTAGATGGAAACTAGCGAGCTAATTTCCTGCTAACGTCTAACTCCGTTAAATGTAATAAATTCTGTTTTCATGGATGCCTGGATTTTAAACTTAATTGTTACACCTGGTAAGGCAACAACGCTGATCATTTTATTAAAGATGAAAGAATTTAGACAGTTTTTAACTCTCAGTGATGCCGCAGTGTTCGTTTGACTTTGGGACCTAAGGCGGACAGAGCGGTGCGGCTTCGTAGTTTACCAAAGTCGTACTAAAACTTTTTTTGACAGATTTTTGAGCGCCATAAATTTAAATGTAATGCTGTATATAAGTATATATATATATAAGTATATATCAATAAAATGATATTGGTTAACTATTGTTAAAGTTAAATTAAAAACATTTCAGTTGCAACATTTAATAACTCACTTAAAAAAAATTCAAAAAAAAATATTTTGTTTGAATGACTTGAAAAAATTGTATTTACAGGCAAATTTCAGAGGAAAGTTATGGTCAACTGTAGTGCTTCTCTTCTCTCCTCTTCTCTTGTCTCCTCTCCTACATCACAGTTCGCCTCCATGTGTTGAATTTAAATAGCCCAATAAGTCCCTCATGATTTTTACAGCCTCATCTGGAGCAAGGAGAGGGCCACAGCAGCCTTTTTTCTTTTTGTCTAGCGGTGACCTTGCAGTATGAAGTTAATATATCGTGTGTGTATGTGCAGGCATGTTTGTGTCCATGCGTCAGAATGCACATACAGCATATGTAAAAGTATGATTTTGCCTAGTAAGCTGTAACTATAGGTAAATCATGCATCCAATTTCCACAGAAGAAAAAAAAAATCTGCCTTTCAGTTTTCAGATCCCATCTAATCTTGATACTTAATCAAGATAGGAAAACTATGTGTCACATTGTAATGTGCTTATTCAGTTCTAGTTTGAAACATCTGAAACTGAACAGACTGCCGCTGGTGATAATTCAGGCGATAAATGGGTTCTGGTGGACTAAAATGGCTACCAGTAAAGCTTTTGTAAGCCCACTCGTTTGTCCTATTAACAGTTAGATAGATGTGCTCTACTTCATGGATACTGCAGCCAATATTACACCATTTCACTTCCTTCTTATCTTCCCGTAGACAGCTGGATTTAACGTTGTCTCTCTCTCTCTATTTTTGGACCCTTTCTCAGTGAAACCTTAACATCGGTACCATTCCTTTTATTCTTTTGCCTGAACAGATGATTGCTACACCAGACAGACAGACAGTGACATAAACATATCACCACACTGAGACATTTTAGCTGTTTTGTAGATTTCAGATGTGCACGTTCTCATCAGGGAGATTGGTTACAGAACCAGTTCGTCACATGCATTTGTCAAACTCCACCTAATGTAAGAGCCTAACAGACTCTAGTCCGTCTCCTGGAAGATTTCAGCATTATATAATGAACCACTGGTGGGCAGAGAAGCACGCAGGCACAAGGAGGTGAGACGACAAAGGAGAAGTTTAAAGAGAGAACAGGCAGACAGATGGGATGGTTTATTTAAATCCAAGTGGGGAACAAGGCAGAAAAAAAGGAGAATTCTGATATTTAGAAGTAGACATAAAAGAATAATGTCTGTGACAAGAATTTCTTTTTGTTTTCATGGCTG
>VUQR01013790.1:4525-16921 GCA_015108515.1 Hemichromis elongatus | reverse complement strand
CTTAAAGGACTAAGAAAATATTGTACATTGTCATTAACCACTGGAAGGTATGATTCCATCACCCCCGTTCTAGCCAAATTACATTGGCTTCCTATTAAATATCGAATTCATTTTAAATTTTAATTGTTTACTTATAAAATTCTAAATGATATGGTGCCTGATTGCTTAGCTGATCTCCTCTGTCTGTATAGCACTAAGATCATCACGTTAACTGCTCTTAGTGCAAACTAGGTCTCGGCTTAAGACAAGAGGAGACCAGAACTTTGCCGTTGTGGCACCCAAATTATGGAATAATCTTCCTTTTCACATTCGCGCATCTGATTTTATTCAATTTTTTTAAACGTCACATCTAGAAACTTTAGTTAACCCTGGCATTCAAGGGTAATTAGGGTGATTATCATCTGGCTCTGGATTTACATTATGTAATTATTTTATATCTGTAATTTATATTGTGATTTTATCTGTATCATGGTATTACTGGAAAGCACATTGGTGTACTGTGTCAAGGCACAGATCTGGGGAACAATACAAGACCATTTTTAAGCATTGAAATGAATTTCAAACAATGTCGCTTTGAACAGAAGAAGAGTGAAGCAACCCACAGTCAAACTGAAAACCCAGTCAAAATGAATAATAAGGTAAAGAGGGCCTTGTTCAGATAGATTTGGTTGGATAGTTACTATGAATAAGAGCCATGGTGTAGCTCCTTCTTGAATACAGGAGAACCTTCTACAAGGACAGCCTTCAGTGCAGCACCAATTATACCTTAATGGTGGAGTGGCCAGATGGACCTCATTCCTCACTAACAGGCACATCACAACATGCTGGGAGTTTTGCCAGAGGCCACCTGAACGACCACTAGAAGGGGAAATCCGTTGGTCTGATGAAATGATGATTCGACCATTTGGCCGCAATTTCCAGCAGCATGTTTGGAGGAAACTAGGCACTGAGCATCACCTCATTAATACCACCCCTACAGTCAAACACGGCAGTGGAGGCATCAAGCTGTGGGGGACAGGAACTAGAAGACTATAAATGAGATATTACAGTCTTTTTTTTTTCCTCTGTGTTTCCCTGTCTTTTTGTGTGTTAGCAGAATTATGCAACAAATCCCAGGTTGTTTTTTTTATTTAACTTTCCCTGCAAAAAGTGACAAGGAAAGCATACACGGACAGAGAGAGACACACAGTGGCACAATCTAGAAGACGGTGGTAATGGTAAAATGAAAAAGCAGGGGCACGGCTTAGACTTGTGCCAGGATAAACCTAATTTGTTCAAAATAATCAAAAATACGATTCAGTACGAACCGGCTGTACTTTAGTGGCAGGTCTGCAGTGTTTACAGCAAAATACCTTCTAGAAACATCTTCAGAATCCATGCCAGTCAGTCTGATCAAATCAATTAAGTTATCGATCAATTTGTAAGAAAGAGTATTTTTCAAATTGTAAAGTTATAGGAAATATTAGATTTCCTATAACCAGGTGATTTAACTCTCTCAAATTAGTTCAAATTGTTCAAGTTTAGCTTACATGTTTATATTTGCACACATAGGTAACCATATAGCCTGGTACTGTTTCAAACCAGGTCTGATTATTCTCTGTGTAAGATAGTATTTGATCCATTGTTTTGTTGTGCCATTGAGACTGTCCTGCAGATTTGCTTTGGAAATTTTAGCAGCAGTTTAGTCCAGAACGGGCAGCGACACACTATTCGAATTTTAAGATAGACAAACCGCTTCATACTTGAGACAAGACTGAATTTCAAGCACCCAGCAGAGCTGATGAAGGATGCTGCTGGAATTTTCTTGATCTGAGAGTTTAGAAATGTTTGATTGCACTGTCAAAGAGGCCCAGTGTGGGCTTTTTATGTAAAACTACAAACATTTTATCAGCCAGGATGACAAAGTAAAGCAACATTAAAGGCAACAACAGCAAAAAAACCCACAAGCAAACCAGATGCGACACAGATGATTTGATCTGTGTCTGTATCAGCGGGAAACGTGATACACATATCAGTGTTGTTGTCACTTTGTATCCTGTTTAAAGTGCAACAGCTAAGTATCGATCCAGCTGAGATTGTAAATAACAACTGAAGGATTTATGTTCACTATGTTTACTAATTGTGACCGTCTTTATTACATCTTAACCTGAAGATCTCATTAATGCACCCAGGGTTCAAACAAAAATCTTATTTTTGATAGAAAGGTGAAAAAGGAAAAGCGCGAACTCTGTCGAGTGAATGCTCGGCAGAGAATTTACCGACTGTATTCGTATCGTTCAGCTGTGTGCAGTTTACTGGCAATACGTTACATGATTACTGGATAATAAAACTCCAAGGTGCAAGCAAGCAAAACTGTTTACTGCAACTTTGGACCAAGCGCTAAAGATTACAGATGAGTTAATGGCAGCGAGGCAGAGACGGCAGCTGCAGCGGCTGTGTCCGAGCTCTGGGGCAAAGTTGATGGAGGTGCATTATGACAAAAACAGGTGGGACGAAATTGTTAAGATCCAATCTTGAAGCCAAATTGCAGGACCTAGACTGCAATCTTACAGTCACAAAACAGAGAAAGTCTTACTGAGTTTAGGACGGATAAATAAAATCAGCAAAGTTGCCCCCAGCACTGCTGCTGTTAAATCCTATCATCTGCACCAGGTGAATTATTGCGGCAAACAGCTTTTTTTCCCCCCTTTAAAGCACAGAGCTTTCCCCTTTGCCTGTTATCCACTTACTGTGTCTTGGTGAGCCAATAGCTACTTATCAAATCAACCCAAGTGCACTGTCATCTTGATAACTCATGTTGTTTTCATGTACCAAAGAAGACTCTTGAGATCCTGAATGCCTCTCATTGAATGGATATCATCCAAGAAAAGAAAGTAAAGCACCTTCTTTCAGAAGCTAGCAGCTCTTCCTGTGTGTTTTTTTTTTCTGCAGAAATGCACTGCTTTAAATCCATAATTAATTTTACCCGCATTTGGCCTACAACAATATCCTGTGACAGGTGGACCCGGAGACTTTAATCATAATACATAATCCACTTAGTTCACGGCAACTGCATTTGCTGACTTTCACTTTTTTTGAAGAAGAATTACGAGTTACTGCCAAGTCTGAGCAAATAACAACAGCGTTTGGAAATAAGCCAGACAAATTGTAGCAGGGCAACAGACCATTGGTCCCAATTTGGGTCATCCACTCTCATTTTCAAATACTTTGCATGTGCATAATGTGTTTGTTCCTTTACTTTGGGCACTTGGGTATTATATATATGGCGATGTCCCCACATACACAAAGTAAGGTTGATTAGCCAGCATTTACAAACAACTCTAAAGGCAATTATTGTTGATAAAATGAAGGAGGAACTGTGCATTTTGATATCATGAAAGTAAAATTGTATTTGCATAAGATTTAGAGGTTCAGTGAAACAAGTCTTTTTGTGCTGAGAGCAGTGAAGCTTTGCTTAAAAAAGTATGTTCTGTTAATTAAGATTATATTCTCATTTTGTCATCGAGCCTTTTGTAAAATATTGACAATATACCATTTTAATAAGGAGGGATGATTTGGAAGGCTAGCATGGTGGTGTGAGGTAGAGACTTTGGATGGCAGACACTCAGACAGCCTGAACAGTCCAAATGTGCAATACAGAGCCTGAAACGCAGAGTGACACATCCCAGTGGATTTAAAGAAAAGGAAAAAGGGGCAGGTTGGCTTAAACTGGTGGAGTGGTCATTGGGCAAGAGAGATACTGAACTAGGTCATTTTGACAGTGTAGGAACAAGTTGCACAGAAAGTGTAGTAGCAGCAACAATAGCCAACAAAGCAAGAGGAAGAGCGACTAAACGAGAGAGGTTAGATCTCTCATTTCTTTTCTTTTTTTTTGCTTGCAAGGAGCCAGACTTTCTTGTAATTAATTTTATGTGGTCTTAAGCAATAGCTCTCCAGATCTTCTGAAGGTCTTTCAACGTTTTACTTTTAGAGAAGGGCAATCCATGGCTGATGTGCGTTTTTCTATCCAAGTATGTTTTTACAACACTAGCAGTGTGTTTAGGATCACTGTCGTGCTGCAAAATGAAGTTGTTGGAAATGAAATTCTTTCCTGCACTTATTATTTCCATCTATTTTCCATCTATTTAAACAAGATCCCCAACACCAGTTGCTGAAATTAGGACCTGCTGCTTGTTTTTTTTTTCTACTTTTCCACATTCCTCAAAATTTTTAAGTGCACACTGCACACCGTGCAGAGATATAGTTTTCAGTTTATAGCGCTTTGGGAATCACCTTGCTGGTCATTTTTCATAGATGCAACTAAAGAAGTAGCAACAAATTATGTGCATTTACAACTGACTGCTAATTAAAAATAGAGCCTAAAGATACAATTTAATAAAATTTTTCTAAGTCGTCTATCATGTGTAGACACAACGCTGGCTCATACTTTGAGTTAGGTGCATTTTGCGTTTCAATAATTCACAGGTCAGTGTTAATGGTCAGGTACAACGACTGAACTGAAAATGAGTGAAAAAGGAGTCCCATGTCCAAAGAAAAACCTTGAAAGAAACTCCAGGAAGCCTGGAGAACCACTGCTCAAGACCACTTTCTATAAGATTACAAGAAAGTCCGGTTCCTTGGACCTCAGGCCTTTTGCACAGTATCGAAACTAAATGTCAGTTATGCAGAGCTGGAAGAGAAAAGCAAAGTTTGTACCATGGTGTGCCATTATTTCCATCATTTATCTCAATTTCTGTCCCCACCATCACAACAGAGGTCGCCTCTCAATCAGTCAGCACGTCAGCAACCAGGAAAGCAGGTGAGCCGCATTTCCATTACGTCCGACCTCCCAGCTCACCAGTGTGCGCCACACGGTAACACAAACAAAGCAAACAGCAACCGACTGGCATTCGGCGACACCAACACACACTCCTGGCACGGTCGCACGGATACTTTTAACCACGTGTTTGTCAGAAGGTGAAAAGAGATTGGTGTGCTTGTGTGAGCGCTCAGCGGAGACACTGCTGTTGCTTCTGTAATATTTTCCACTTGGCTGCATGTATCAAGACAGGAAGGAAATTAACAGCTTGAGGTGTCTGAGTGATGCTGCTTCAGCTGCCGCTAGCTGTGCATGTGTGTGTGTGCACCTAAGTGAGAGAGACAGATAGAACTGGAAAGCGAGGGAGAAAAAGAGGAAGAGAGAGAGAGATGCTTTCCACCATGACTTATGGTATGTGGCCCGGGTCATTTGTCTGGTGAAGTTCTAATGCCAAACTTTGCAAAAGTTTTCAGACAGGCCATAACACGGTCCACCTACCAGAGCACATAAGCTCTATTACTAAGAAATTTCTCTCTCGCTTTCACTCACACTCTCAGCGTAGAGGTCCCATATTTTATTGCATGCTCTGAAGACAACAGATAACTACCGCAGAGTTTCTTGTTTGGGGAAAACAAAAAAGCAAAAAAAAAAAACAAAAAGCCCATCCACTTTGAGAGAAATTTGGAGCCTGTCTTCTTGAGAAATATTAAATTGATCCCCAAACACACCTGTTTTTGAGCATTAGTCCCAAACAGATGTGTTCTTAGAGAAATAAATCTGAAGAAAATCAATTTTTATTGGAGTGTTAAATTCTCACCGCACAGGCTTGATAAGTGGCTCTGGAAAGTTTGCTGCTTGCTACTTTGTGAAGCTTTCCAGGTCTTTATCACTCCACACAGTTGATGTTTTTTTAATGTGTTTAGTGAATGCATGCATGATTTTACCAACAATTTTTTTTTTTTTTTGCGTGCACACATTAGTACACGAGCTGTGTGTTTTTGACAGTCTGGATGGTAATACAGTTATCGTTATCGTTCACAGTTTAACCAGAGTTGCTATGCTCATATTAGTACGTGCTTGAAAAATAAACCAGCATGTTTATGATGGCAGAAGAAAGCAGAACTACCACAATTAAGCCAAATTGTTGCTTTGGACAGTGTCGCCCGGTTATTTTAAGAGGAATCGCTTTTAGGTTGAACTGTTGCTTTAATCTCTAAATGTTATGCACTCTTCTGAATGCTCAACCGCTTGGTTTCTTTCACAGATTAGCTTTTATATTCATTCAGTCAGTGACAAGACAGAAAAAAACATAAATACACAGATAAAAAAAAATAACGACTTATGATTCAATTTCCCCTCTAACTGCGGTCAAAGCAGCCCTACCACACTTATCGTTCTCTGGAAAAAGGAAAGTTACAAACATTTCGGAGACACCAAGTAGCAGATGATTGAAAATATAGATTTTCAGTAGAGCACTCCTTAAACACTCCCTGAAGAATAAGAGGTCACCATGACCATGGCAGCAGTAAAGCCCCAACAATCCTGGGCTGACACGTAATGGAAGATTTGTATAGCGTCTGTGTGTCTGTGTCTTCACTCTGGCAGGTGTGTGAAGCCACGTCTCTTTTGTAAATGAATGAGTAACAGTGGTGTTTCTGTGTGGATATTGGAGTCCATTAATTTTGCATGTGTACAATGTGGGAGCCTGACAAATCCTTTTATATCAGAGAGTGTGCATGTGTGGGTGTGTGTGTGTTTATTTGTCTGGGATCACGCATAGCTTTCAGACATGTTTATCTTCAACATTAGTGTGTGTCCGAGAGTGTGTACACGTGTGTACTTCAGAGTGTGAAATCCCATTAAGTGTGTTAAAGCCCCTCTCTGGCCTACTGCCTGTTTAGGGAGGCAGACACCCTACACACAGACACGCTCGCAGTTGTCACACCTGTATATGTGTTTGTTTTGTCGCGCAGGCATCTATGTATGTTTCTGCGTGTGTATATGGATGTGCATCGGCTTTTGGAGAAGAGCTAATGGCGCGATGGCAGTAATTTTCAGGTGAATATTTTCTGCCGAAAACAGTGTTTTTGAATCTAATGTGGGTCCGAGGTCTCGTTGGTATCTATAAGCTATGGAACCATGAAAATGTCACAAACATGAAGTCGATATAATAAGTCTACATACTACTGTTAAAATGCCAGGATTTTGTGATGTGAAAAAATGAGATCAAGATAAATCATTTCAAAACTTTTACCCACAATTTAATGTGACCTATAATCTGTACAATTCATTTGAAAAGCAGGTGGACTGCACAAGTCTTGAGCTACCGCTTATTTCTTTGTATGCTAGAAAAAATGAAAAATAGACTCGGTGGTTTATTGAAACGTGCAGGTATACATAAAAAATGTATGTAAGGCAAAAATAGAGTTCTTAAAATTTTTGTAAAACTTTGAAAGGTCCTTAGAAAGCCTGAAATCTGCATGGCTTCTCCACGTCTTTCACATGTGCTCAAAGTGATCCTGCTGGGAAAAGCACAGGGTGCCAGTTCTGGTATTCTATGGCAAACGCTACTCGAGCTCCACGGTGTTGGGCAGTGAGCACAGGGCCCACTAGAAAACATCAGCCACCGTCATGAAGTCTGTTTCTGATTGTTTGATCAGATTCATGACAGTGACCTGCTGGAGGTTATTTTGTAGCTCAGGCTGTTCCTCATTACATAAAGGAGCAGATAGCCGTCCTGCTGATGGGTTAAGGACGTCCTACAGCCCTGCTCAACTCTCCTAGAGTAACTACCTGTCTCCTAAATCTCCTCTACACCTCTCTATGGGAAAAAAAAAGTCAGTGGCCTACATCTGTAAAACCAATCCTTTTCTGGGCGGTGTCTCATTGTTGGCCCTATTGTTAAAGAGCTGAAACTAAAGAAAAACATTCAAGCCTGGCTACATTTTGGCTACATACACGAAGTCTTCCAAAATGTGTTGTGCTCTGATGGAAATGGTATGTTTGGCACAAAGACAGCACTACAAGCTATTCATTAAAACAACACCATGTCCACTGTCGAGCATGGCGGTGGTTGGGTCATGCTTTGAGGGTTTAGGGAATCGTGAAAATTCCCAAATACTGTTCAATTTGAAGTACATGTGCCCACCACATGGCTGAAATTGAACATTTTAATATGCATGTGTGCCAGTGCAGCAAGATGCCAGCTTCTGATTGATTCTTTGGAAGGACAGGCTCCATTTGGCTTTAGAGAATACTTCAATAAAGAGCTTTTCCTGATTTCTAGAGTGCCACGATTCTCTCTTTTAATGTCTGTGATGATAAAAGCCCGCTCACTCTGTTGTTTTTTATTTGTTGGTTTTAGGTCAGAGCTCTGTGTCATTTTCTAGCACCACACTAGAAACGCTATTTTTTGTGGGCTTGGTTTTCAGCACAGGTGCACTGAAATGTCAACGTTGGAAGTAAACTATCTGTGCTTCCTACGATGCCTTATGAGATTACTAGATGATGAAACCATACATACATAGATGGTATGTAACAAGTGGTCGGACGTATATGAGCTGGTATATTACATAATTGTGCAGTGCTGTGCGAGATTACACAACTTATTTAGAGAATTCTCTTAATTAGAACCAAAGCATTTAACGCAAATCATTAATTACTTTACTTAGTTTTTAATGCATAATTTAAGAGCACTTCATTAGCTGCTTTAAATAAGCAATAGGAGGGAGTGCAGTTGTGGCTCAGAGCCTATTCTTGACCTTGGCAACAAAACAATCGACGAAATAATCTCACCTCAAGCTCCATTTAATGTTTACGACAACTGTGCCCTTCATCTACTCAAAAATGAAGTAAATATATAAGTATTAAAATCTTGTGTGTGACTCAGACATCTCAGTTGGAAAGTGGGTCTGTCAACAAAAACATGTCTGAGAAAAATAAACTCATACCCATGACTTTAAACAATAAGAACCTGGCATCATAAAGAAATCCAGTATTTGGAAGACTGTTATGAAGACAGGCTCTTTATTCCTTTTGAACAACTGATGACAAACATGAATCTATTCAGCAAGACTTTTCTTTTCTCCTACCTTCAGTTGAAGTCTTTTTCTTAGAACCAGCCAGGACCCTGAAATGACCTTAACTTTGCTCACTGCTGTGGAGAAATTGCTTTATAAGGGACGCCCATATAAACCGAGTGCTAAAATGTATCTATCATTGATTAAAAAAATGGGCTTTTAGCTACATGTTTACAAATCTACAGTGAAAGAGCGAGATGGGAGTCAGATTTGAACACTACAACTGAGGAACATCTGTGGTCAGATACACAGTACCCTACTCAACTGAAAAAACTCCAAACGCAACTCCAAACTTTCAATATTTGAAATGAGTTTTAAATATGGTACCGAGTAGAGTTTGTTCCTGCACCGCAGTGACAAACTTTTGGCATGACCTGTGTGACACTTGCTGCATTTAAAATACCTTTAAATTTACAAAATAAACAGTTCTTTAAATGAACTTTGAATTCACTTTGTGAAAATGTGAAAACCCGATCCTCATCTCCTTACTTCTAAATGGCACTCAGACTTGAATAGTTATATTCATTTTTGAAAGATTACACAAACTTGAGAAAAGGGGAAACTTTGGAAGCATTTTGAATACATTATATTTATTACTGTGCAAAACTGCGCCAAATATCATTTCTTTATATTTTGCTTCCAAGCACCCAGATTTCCTCTAGAGTGGTCTTGAGCAATAGCTCTCCTGCATAAGTTGTTCTTTGGCTGCTCTTTTTCAGTCCACTTCTGTTACCTGACCATTTGGTTCAACAGATGAATCACCATTGTTTCCACTGAAAGATCCAATTATAAAAGGCATCTTCAGGCATTTTGTCGCTAGCAGCCATAACATCTCCAAACATATACAGTAATTAGTTTCCATTGCTTCAGTTGAACCTACAAGAACTAAGATAAACATGTCCCAGTCTGACACGTATAAAACAGTATTTTTGCAGCAGCAACACTGTGTTAAAAAATAAAGGTGGTTATACCCAATATTGACTTTCATAGTTGTTGGAACTGTACAAACTGTGCTTTTGCCTTCTATACTGTTTTCCAAGTATGTTTGCATGATCATGAATCGAATCACTGCACACATTTTCCATTTTCCTAGAAAAATATAAAGAAACAAGGGCTGGCTAAAAATGTATGCACAATATTACATGTTAGCAAGGTGCAACTTTGGAAAGCAACTATGTCTCTTTTGGAGGCATTCCGGTATGAGATTGCTTTATTGATATCAGTCAAGTGAGCTTGCTTGTAGCTGGAAACTCAAGTTTCTCTGCATTTATCTGCACTGGCTGAATGTTTATAGATGTTCAATGAGTAGCTTACAACTGTTATTATTTTTTTATGATGAGGGGGTTTTTTTCTGTCTTCCGCTGGTTGTTTTTCTTGAAATGCTAAAATAATACGTTGCAAGTAAAAAACGAGATTACAACTGAGATTTAAAGAGACCTCCAGATGTGATTGTTTTCAGGTGGCACACTCAGCACTCCATACTAAGAGTAAGAAATGTGAGATTTAAATGAACATCGTGGCATGCTTCCAGTCAGCTCCTCACCCTCATTTAGTGAGCCGTGCTACACAGAGCTGTGACTCTTTCCACCTCTGCTTCCCATCTTTCCTCCTTCCTCTTGTTCCCCTCTCTGAATACAAAATGCGTTACGTAACCGCACAATGTTTCGCCACAGAGGATCAACCACGGCATCTCACATGTCCACATCTCTCTACAGGGGAGTGACAAGTGTAGCACCGCAGGGCCTGTGGAGGAGATATATATCAGCGCTGCCTATTATTCTGGCATAACCCTCTCACTGCAAAGACGGAGAAAGACAGACAGGAAGACACTCTGTGATGGAGAAAAAGACAGAGACGGATACGACACAGATATTAGATCAGAATGAGAAAAGTACCAGCTTGTATCAGTAGCATTATTCTCCACATTTTCTACTGTCTGGCATCCTTTACTCTGTAGAAGCCTTTCTCTCTCTCTCTCTCTCGCTCCCAACTGCTGGGTACCAAGCAGCATAAAATTTCTATAATAGAAATGTCCGTCACGCTCCGTGTTTCCATATCTCTTATAGAAACGTCCATCATGCCAAGTCTGGACGTCAGCTTAACCCCCAAACTCCTCTACCCCCTCTCTCCATCCATCGCCCACTCCTGCTTTACCCCCACCCCCACCTTTTAAACCCCTTACCCTCGTGACTGAGTAGAGAGGGGGAGAAAAGACGCTTGCTTTTGCTTTCATTCCACCCTCGGGGACGTGTGATGTTGTGTGATGTTGAAGCCTTATATCTGTAATAGTCAATCACTGTGGTGGGGGGAGGGTGGGGAGGGACGGGTGAGACTGAGAGTCAAAACAAATTACATTCTCAAAGATGTCTTTGAATCACGCGGACGACAGGCAGACGCACACTCGCACTGCGCCTCCCGGTTGTGTGAGACGTAGTAGAACTCGCCTCCGAGCGTGCCGCGTTTTGATCCGACTCCCTTTAACTCCCGTTCCTCCTTTCTTCTCTTTCTCTCTCGTTCTCCCTTCCTCTTCGCCTTTTCTTGCTCTGTAATCTAACCTAATCCAGATGACTCACTTTCATCGATTGCACAAATCTCGTGTACCATTTGTGCCTTGCAAAGTGTGTGTGTGTGTGTGCATGTGTGTGTGTGTTTGTGTGAGGACTTTTGTACTGCCCAGAGCTGACTGTGTGATACGGTTTGTTGTGAGGTCCCAAGATACTGAGAAAAGATGAATTCTTCACAAGCTCGTCCACCTTTTCACATCTCCATGTCCTGGGAAATCAATAAGCATCGTACATAGTAAAAACACAGGTAAGGGGAATTCACTCGCACTGCATTTTAACGCTCAATCTATTGTATATTTAACCAGGTTGCACCTTTTGGGTGCAAGGGAGACCTCCCTAATAAGACAGCCATATTCTGTAGATAGAGATCTTAGATAAATAACACAGTGTGAAAAGTTCTGGGGACAGACAGGCGGACCAACAGGCAGACACAGGCCTATCATGGCCACCCCCCCCCCAAAAAAAAACTTATTCAAAGCAATGACAACTCCCAAGGATTCATCTCACACAGCTGCAATGAATGCTTTGAACTCCGGCAGAGAAATGAGTTTCTGAATTTTCGAGCCTTTAAGCAGACAAATTTACACGATGAACTCAAAGCATCATAAAGACTGTCTAGAACATCTCTGTCAGGGCTTGAAGCTACAAAGGGAAAAACTGTACACTGCTAGCGTCCATATATTTGTGCTGGTTACATAAATACCTAAATAATTTGAAAGCAATCCGAAAATAGCCTTGCAAATCAACATACAGCATTAAGAGAAGCTGTATGGGACAGTATTTGTAGAAAGTGTCGAGGGTGTAAGACAAATCAAGTACAAGGAGAAAACAACCGCTCCTCTAATTCAGGGGGCAACTTGGAGACTGATAACTATTTACAACTATAGCCAGTTTAGAATCATCAGTTAAGCCAGTGGTTCCCAAACTTTTTTTTGCCAGGCCTCCCCCCCTTCGT